>OMLC01097996.1:0-11402 GCA_900302585.1 Regalecus glesne
GTATAGTACCACCGCCGCGCCACTGGGTGTAGTATAATAAGCATTTCCTGCTGTTGTCTCGCCTGCACTCGTTGGTTGGACGGAAGAGAAAAGATACAAAAGCTGCTTTGGCGTATTCATATCAGTAACGATGGAGGACTATAACTCTGGAGAGGAGGTATTCACCTTTACCATCAGATCTGAATGGATGAAACAAAACATTTTAGTGTATGTGTTTGAAATAAATGCTCCGTTGGTTTTAGCGACGTGATGCGAAGCTTAATGGCTGACGTCATTCGGGTGCGGCGAAAATGAGCAGCTTTGGTGTCCGTTATGTTTTAGCGTTCTCTCCATTTATACAAAGTTAAAATGTTCGTAAATGCAAACCCGTCTTATGATGAGAAATAGTTACAGCACAATTTAACAAGAGCAAATGCCTATCATTGATATCTTGAGGTTTTTTTTAAGTAGAAACATTGAAGATGTCAACAATTGGTTTCTGACAAGGACAAATTGTATTTAAACTAGTTCAAATAAAGTTTCGAGATCAACGTTGTGTATTGAATCTAGTTTTTAAACTTTATTATGGCTAGTCAACATCGTTGTCTTACAGCTAGAAGGTCCTGGGTTCGAATCCCGTCCCAGGTTCTTTCTGTGTGGAGTCTGCATGTTCTCCTCATATCTGTGTGGGTTTTCTCCCACCATCAGTTAATACTCCTGCCTGGGAGTGCCAATGGGAAAAAAGAAAACACATTTTCCAACATTTTAGATGCATTGATATCAGGGAACCCTTGAAAATTAAGGCTCATTTGTGGAGTTTTAATGTGAAGTGTCAGCCATAAGGCATGTTTCTATGGTTTACAATCGCATGTACATCTCTTTGGTTCCTCGACCGCTAGATCCTGCAAATTAATTTTGTTTTGAATAGTTTTAATTCATGTTTTCTACTTTATTATAAACATATTCATGTTCCCATTGCAGGTGGTTTTTAATGCTGACGAGGTCAATGTCACTATTAAAGAGGTATTATTTTCTTTCTCTAACCACTGTGTGACCTTGCAAACCCTGTTAAACTTTTCCACTTGTAAAAATGCTTCCTTTAAGAGAGGACTAATATTTGTGATGTTAAAACATAATGGGGCAGTCTTCTAATGTCTTTGGCTCAGTGTATCGAGGGCGTCATCGGTGGAACGGAGTATAACCAGAACAAAGTGAACCAGTGGTCTGCCAGTATTGTAGAGCACTCGCTCACTCAACTGGTCAAACAAGGGAGACCATTCAAATACATAGGTAAGCTAACACACTTTAGTGTCATCTATCACATTGATATTCCCCAAAGAGGAGATACTCTTGATAGGTTAGTTTGGCTCTGGGGATTATGCTGAAACACAGAGCTGTTAGTGCAAAGGAAGGATGTGTGGTAACCTTACTTTGTGATCTGTTGCAGTAAATTGTGCCATCATGCAGAAGAGTGGTGCTGGTCTCCACACAGCCAATTCCTGCTACTGGGACACCACCACTGATGGTGAGGGACAAATTACTGATCACAACAAGCAATAGTACAAATTGATATGTGGTTTGAAAATGGAAGCTTCTATTTTTTTCTATCCTTGGAAAATGAGGCAGAAAGTGAAATTGAGCGAAACAATCACCAAAAGCTGAGCCTATCTTTTTATTGACTGTTAGGATCATTTTATTTGTATGCAATATTGATGCTAACTCCGATATTGCGGTTTCATTTTGGAAACATTGTAAAAAAATGGCTCATTGTGAGACTCCTTACATGCCTTTATATAATTGCTCCTCATATTTGTCTTCCAGGAAGTTGCACGGTCAGGTGGGAGAACCGCACCATGTACTGTGTGGTCAGCGTCTTTGCAGTTGCTGTGACCTTGTAACAATACAACACTACTCATCTGACATCTCGTTGCAATGGACCGCACTTACAAAGGCATACATGAAGACTCCAGAAGACACATGAAGATGCTGATGACCTGCTAAAGTAAATATTATGCTCATCCCAATGCACACTCGTGAACTGAATGACCCCTTGGGGCTTTGGTTTATTATGAGTTCATAATCAGGGGTATATGAATCAGAATGTATAAATGTGTAAAATAGTAATTCCAACAGATCTCTGTAGGGACCAAGGCAATTGCAAGGCCCATATCTGATGGAATACAGAACAGGTAAATGGTTATAGTTTGAGCGTCTTGGTGTTTTGTAAAGAGCAACTTCATTTTCTTGTTTGACAAATGCCTACTCTTATACACTAGCTAAATGGCAGGGCTCTTTGCTTTCCCCAAGACGATTTCGACTTAACACCATGAAGTATTTCATCAAATCCTTCATTAGATGTTATTTGTGGGTGCTGTGTAGAAAAGTGGAGCATATTTATTCAAAGGGAACTAGTCTTTGTGGTAGTGTTTGTCGTGTAATTCACTCTATGCAACTTTCTCCTTGTACAAAGTGTTTCTACCTAGACCGTCCTGACATTTAGCATTTTTTTATTGAGCTGTGACTGTAAAGGTTTATGAAGATTTGTGTTTGTGGATACGTGGATGTAAAGCACCAAGGAACTAAAGGCCAGTGTGGGGTCCAATCCCCACACCAGGCTTTGCTTCAGGGTTTCACAGGAAGTTCTAGTCTCACCTATACAACTCCATGATTTCCCATGTTAGTATTTGTAGTTGGTGGTGGCTGTGTAATGGAATGTATTTTGTAGACACTAAATGTATTTAAAATCAAAGAACTGAATGGGTGAGTATCTTTGCACACCAGATTTCTTTTTAATGATTTTGAAGAGTTACTTTTCTTCCCAATGGAAAATTCTCTACAATATCTTGATGGCACCTATAACCTTAGAAGCTATTCACACTTTTGTCCACCAGGGGTCAACACAGCACTGATTCCATTTCCATTGTGTGAATATGAAACCACTCTGACAAGTTTGACATATAAATATAGATATATATATAATTACTTTCAGTAGTTTTCAGTATTCATAATATTTAAAATATCAATTGTAATCTTATGTAAGATGATTTCAATACTTTATAGGTTTTTTTTTTTGTTGTTTGGCGTTAAAGTTGCTGGACCTTTTTTTTTTTTTTACAAACTAGAAGCATTCGTGTGATAGCTGAGGCGGCTCCTCCAAAGCAAATACATTGCGTGAAGCAAAACTTGTGCAAAAAGGGAACAAAAATCCGACATACACACGCAGATATACAGAGCATAGACATCACTATTTCCAAATACATATAATATTGTGAGCGTTCTATGCGAAGTTCTGAATCGGTGACATACACGCACACTAGTGCTCAGCACAGACGGGGACACAATGAACAACCAAAGCCCAAATATACCCAGACGGCATCTCGCATCAACTGTGCAGTCTCTGTTCAGCAGTTGAACCAAAGCCACTTAGAAAAATCTGTGTAAACGTGCAAAAACATGAAGCGTGGGGAGATGCCCGGGCCTTTACAATAATGCATCTGTACAGACGAACAGTGTGGCGACAGACATTGTAAGCGTGGGGCGCACGTCACGGAAGCAGCATGTTGACAGTGATAAAGCTCTTTTCAAGGAGTAGAGGAAGCCGAATCAGCTGCAGCCCGTCAAGACTGGAGGAAGAGAAAACACCCTTTACAAAACCCTGTCACCCCAACGTCTTCCCTGGTCAGTCACACAGAGCTTTCCTATGAGGCGTCACACATCCACACCTCGACTCCAAAGTGACTTTTTTAAAAATACAATCAATCCATACACGTGGCTCATCTTGATCAGCATTGCAGCATTTAGTATGACGGAGCGTCGTGATGTCAACGGGTCATTATCTAACCTATAGGGGGTCCTCGTAGCAGACGAGCTGTGATTTATCTCAGAGTGGGTCCGGGTGGACTGGCGAGTGCTACGTGTCCAGTATGTCCGGCTGTGTCCCACTGCGGGGGCTGCATCCTCTGAAGGACAAGGCCCAAGATGGCGTACACCGTGCCCCTCAAGCCCCTGTCACCGCAGCACGGGGGATGCCTCATTTCCAATCAATGTAAATGGATGAGTTTAAGATCGCTGGGCTCAAACGTGTAAACGTAACCGATAGCACATGAGGATCTAATATGGCACTTAGAGGGTTGCAGAGGGTTTTGCTCTGTGAAACCGGATCCCTCCGAACGGCACAGTCAAACCAGGGCGTTGCTTCAGGCCTCGCAGGATAAGCTGCGGCTCACGTCGCCATTCAGCTCACCGCCCGGGCCGTGACCCTCCGGGGCGTCCGAGGTTTCGTCACTGAGCATGTCGTACATGGTGTCATTGATCATATCGTACGTGGTGTCGTTGGGGGTCTCGTATGCGGTTTTGTTCACTGGCTCCTCGACGGGGGCGGGGCTTGGGCCAGGCGGCTCCAGCGGGGCCCTCGCTATCGGCCGGGTTTCCAGTGGAGGCGTGGTGCAGAACAGACAGAGCAGGGAGGAGAAGTTCCAGAGGCCCTGCGTCATGTTGGAGGAGAAGAGCTTCCGGCACGGGTGACAGAACTGATAGAAGAGCAGCATGAAGAAGATGGCCATGGCGTAGGCCACCAGCAACTGCAGCACAAGCAGCGGAGCGCAGATCAGCTTGTAGATGTCCGTCCTGTACACGTACCAGAGCAGCAGCAGTGAGGCGTTCTCGATGAAGCGCAGCATGTAGTACACGGCCATGCGGTACCAGTTCTGGGACTTGTTGATGAGATCCAGGTCGTTCAGCTTCAGCTGCACGGCCGACCAGCAGAACATGTTGATGCCGGCATAGAGGAAAGTGAGGAGGCAGAGGACGATGGTGGTGCCGACCCTGGTCAGCGTCTTCTCGATGTTCTCCGGGAAGGGCGAGTGGCTCTTCCAGAACAGGACCCACGGGTAGAGGATGAAAACCAGGAAGTTGAGCAGCACCACAGGCAGGATCCAGAGCTGCAGCACAGAGCTGAAGAGAACCAGGACCACCACGCGGGTGGCGATCTCAAAGCTGCGCCATAGGAAGATGCAGACGTACGCCATGGGCCGGACCTCTATCTCGTAGTCATCGTATTTGATCTTGATGGCCAGGATGTTGCAGCGCAGGGCCCCGTAGACGATGGACAGGAGGGAGATCACCATGAGCGTGCCTGAAACGGAGCGGGGAGCAGAGGACTGTCAGAGGCCGCTCAGGAGGCTCATATGCATCACCGTCCTCCATGTTATCAGAGAGGATGCTGCGTAACACCACGCCGACCCGTGAAGACATCACCCTCTCATTTGCAGCGTGGCTCTGCGCTGGTCAGCCCGCGCCACACGTGGACGTGTGGATAAACACTGAGCTGACTGCAGGACCGAGCCCTCCACTCAGAGTGGACTGACCCCGGGGGGACGGTGATGGCCACTGTCTGCGTGGGAATCCTCTGTTGAGAGAGCTCATCACGAGACTTAAACCCAACAACAGTGGTCCCCCCCCAGAAGTAACCCGAACCCCAAAATAGGCCTCTCCCCCTGTGGGGATGACCCAATGTCTCTGTGGCTCAGGGTTTTCCTTCCCTCATGAGGACATCTTGTCTAACACGAGTAGGATGAAGATGAAACACACACACACACACACACACACACACACACACACACACACACACACACACACACACCTCCCCTTTTCCCTATCCCTCCTACTGCATGTAAAATATCCTGGGGCAACACTTAGCCCACTCTTTAATTATTCTCTCAAAGTCATCAGTGGCTGCAGCCAATACTGGACTTGAGCATACTGCAAATGAATCTCATTTTTTCTTTAGGTACCATCATGGGACATGAGACTCATTTTTACACGTTTTACATTGGGGCTGTTCTTGTAGCACTTTGGATATATTGAATGGAAATGAGAATGTCATGTGCAGAGCAGAGAAGAGGCAGAGCCATTCACATTGTACATGGGGCTTTGTAATATATCTCTTGTCTTGGTGATATTGTAAATATCGGTAGAATATTTGAAAAAGAATTAAAATACTGATCAAGAATGCCCCATGGGTGCAAACATCCGATAAGGCTGAACAGTATTCCATACCCATTACTGAGGTTTAAATTGGTATGATGAATTGAATTAAAGCCAGCCGTACCTCTATTTAAGTGTGAGATCCTCAGTCTCAAGCGGCAGCATACCTCAGGAGGAGGAATAGTCATCTAGTAATCGGAGGGTTGGTGGTTTGATCCCCAGCCTCTGCAGAAAGCATGTCAACGTGTTCTTGAGGAAGACATTGAACCCTTAACTGCTCAAGCATTGCGATGGAATGGTGACCTATCCAGGGTGTTTCCCTGCCTTCACCCAATGAGTGCTGGGAAAGGCTACAGCATGACTCCACAACCTGACTTCAAATAAGAAGCTGACAATGGATAGATGGATGGATGGATCATCAATTTTCGTCGGGGAGGAAACAAATTGAAGGCACAATTATTAGAAGGTTTTTTACTCTTGATCTCTATCACCAGTCAGAGCAGCAACTGGTAGGAATCTCAGCAACATTTGCAGTCCAAATTTCATTGTATGCCTACAGTGAAGATAATATCTCAATCTCACTCTTTGGGTGACAGTGTCCCAAAAGTGCCACAACTAATGGTAATAAAATGTTATGTTTTTTCAAGCTACATAACAGAGATCTTGCAGGTGCACAGGATATGAAAATACATGTACAGCATTTATGAGCACTTATACATGGTTAACATTTTATGCAAATGCTGGGTGTCTGTCCAGCAATAATATAACCAACTCAGCATCATTTTAACACTTTTATGGCCACAAAGTTTCTACAGCATTTCAAGAGTGAAAACTATTCATTATACCCATAGGTCTCATGACTTTTTCATTGTGACCATGCTAGATCACAACAAAGCCGTGGATATTTGTAGCAATCAGCTATTAATTATGCAACTTGTGTTTTTGCCACTTGTTTGTCTTCAAAATTATGTTTAAAAGTTAAGGAATCTTCATTCTTACGTCATTAATGTATCATTCCATAGCAGTTTGTCATCCAGTGAAATATTTTTTTAAAATAAACTTAATAAGTACCTGTTCTGACAATATGCCAAATCCTTTGACTTGAAAGTGAAGGTACCTTTAGGCCATAAATGATCAAGAAGCAGCATTGATCAATTATGGTTAACTTTTGTAAAAATGTCAGGTGTTGAAACAGAATTGGAAAGGAAAAGAAGTCTTTTTTTGGATAAGAAAAAGTTATCACACATCAAGGTGAAGATGCTAAATTAATTTCAGGAGTGAGATGAGCGGTTTGGTTGGCCCGCTTTGGCAGGTCATGACTGACCATGGAGGAGCAAACACTTTGTCTGTGTTAAACCAGCTGCTCTTTTCAACAAGGTAAACAGACTGGGTATGTACTTTACACTTGGGATACAAAGAAATTCAGGCCTCTTGCAAATTAATCTCTAAACAGTGAATAAGAGATCAAAAATGAAAGCAACAACAAGCTAACAAAGATGAAGGTGATCAGAAGTCTGTCATCACAAAGTATCTGAATAGATTGAGTTCTTACTTTAAACTTGGGACGCAACAAATCCAGGCCTCATACATATTAATCTCTAAACAGAGTCATAAGAGGCCAATAAAAAAAGCAACAAAAGGCAAACAAAGATGAAGGTGATTAGAAGTCCGTCATTACAAAGTAACTGAACAGTATGGGCGGACACATCAAAACTAAGCCAGGTACTTATTAAGTTTTCAAAAATCTGTTATCTCGATAGCAAAATGCGGCAGAAAATGCATTAACAAGGTCAAAATGAACTTTCCTTAACTTTTAAATGCACTTTCTACGACAAACATACGGCGAACGTAAATGTTGCATAGAATAAACCAGTGGTTCTCAACTAGTGGTAAGTATACCACTGGTGGTACATTAGCTATTGACAGGTGGTACATGAGAGGATTGATAAATAGCGTTTGATAACCCTAATGTACAATTTAAGAAAAAAATATAAATGTGTTTAAAAAAATCATGTACACCACAAAGATAAAACAAAAAATACATAATAATACAAATTAACTAAAACTTACCCCATTAAAATGACTAGTCACTTAATCAATGATATAGAATTCAGCAACATCTTTGACTAAACTGACTCACTCTACCATATGCCTTTTGTAGTTGTGCAAGGGTCATACTTATCCGTGATCCCTTGCTGGCAGGAGACTTCACAGTCAATTTGAGATTGCGCTAGGAATACTCTATCTCAGGTGTCCACGCCATCTTGACCAAGGCCAGAGAAAAACAGAATAACCAATCACCCGTTTACCCCTTTTATTGTGTTGATTCCCCCCTGGTTTTGTAGGTGGGAGCTCAAATTTAAAAAAAAACAAACAAAAAAAATATTTGCGTTTAATGTAATCTGGAGGAACATGTTTGAGGAAAATATTGATCAGTTTTGCTGGGAAAAGCCAGCCTGCTACCTTTGAACTTGATTTGCTATGTACGGTCAGTGAGACTCCCATTGGATAGGTTTATCTGAGCAACTTGGTCCCTCGAATGGTCTTAGGAAAGGAGGAATGGATGCTACATTATGATAAAAGTCTAACTGGGTATATGGATCTCCTTCCCTCATTGCTATCTCTCCCATTGAGTTTTCTATTCTGAAAGTATTTACGCATGAAATTAACATTTGAGGGAGAGGGTGCCACAGTAACCCAACACAACCAATCTTAGTTTTCTGCCAACTATCAAATGTAAATACTAGATGTTAAAAAAACACTAAATCATCGAATCCTACTCTTCAACCAGACTAACAAAATATCAATTTTGGTTGGAAAATATTGCATGTTCTCAGTTTTCTGTTCTGGTTTTGTGTTTAGTTACCAGTCTTGATGCATGCTCAATAATCCAGGTAGGGAAATCACAAAAAGAGGTGAATCAGTTCAACTGGATCAGAAGTTTATTGAGAAACGTTTCGTCACTCACCAGGTGACTTCTTCAGTCTGAGCTGAAGGCAAACATGCCCCTCCTTATAAACTCTCAGGCCACCCCCCCTATTCAAAGACGGTCATTCCCTCTTCACATAAATGGCCTTTTAATCCCCCTTTCAAACCAGCGTTCCTCCCTATCAAGGATGTGAACATCATCATCCTTGAATGAGTGGCCACTCACCTGTAGGTGGGTGTAGACCGCAGAGTCCTGACCCAACGTGTTGGCTCTCCTATGCTGCGCCATCCTTTTAGCCAGCGTCTGTTTGGTCTCCCAGATGTACAAGTCACTGCAGTCCTGGCATTTAACAGCGTACACTACGTTACTCTGTTTGTGCCGGGGGACCCGATCCTTGGGGTGGACCAACTTTTGCCGCAGTGTGTTCAGGGGTTTGAAAGCAACTGAGACGCGATGTTTTGAAAATACGCGTCTCAACTGTTCCGACACTCCCGATACATACGGAATCACTACCGGTCTACGCTTTGGCTCCTCCCCTCCCTCCACTTGGAGCTCTGTCTGGGACCCTTCCTGGCTTTAACAAACGCCCAGTTAGGGTAACCACACTTAACCAGGGCCTGTTTAATATGGGACTTCTCTTCCTCCCCGGCCACTGAGTCAGTGGGGACGTTGTCAGCCCGGTGGTACAGAGTCCTAATGACTCCCAGTTTATGCTCCAGGGGGTGGTGGGAGTCAAACCGCAAGTACTCGTCCGTATGTGTGGGTTTGCGGTACACACTAACAAACAACCGTCCCCCAACACCAACCTTCACTTCACAATCTAGGAAAGCCAACACGTCATCTTTCGCATCCTCCCTTGTGAATTTGATGTGGGCGTCCACTGAGTTAATGTGTTCAGTGAACTGTGGTACGTCCTGGGATTTAATTTTAACCCAGGTGTCGTCCACATACCTGAACCAGTAACTCGGTGGATTCCCTGGATATGAAGCCAGAGCCTTCCTCTCTACTTCCTCCATGTATAGGTTGGCCACTATAGGAGAAACAGGGGAACCCATAGCACACCCATGCTTCTGCCTGTAGTATTGCCCCTGATACGTGAAGTACGTAGACTGAAGGCATAGTTTCAGCAGCAGACACACTTGGTCAGAGTTAAGGGTGGTCCATTCTCTGAGGGAGAGGTCATCCTTTAATTTTTCACGGACAACCTCAACTGCCTCATCAACAGGGACACACTTGAAGAAAGACGTAACATCAAATGACACAATCGTTTCATCATCCGCCATGTTAATGTCCCTCACCTTCTTAACAAAGTCCATCATGTTATGGATATGGTGATTGTCATCGCTGCCTACTAATGGGTTTAGAACAGAAGCCAGAAACGTAGAGAGGTTATAGGTGACTGAATTAATCAATCAAACAATTGGTCTCAAGGGCACATCCTGTTTATGGATCTTGGGTAAACCATAGAGACTAGGTGTAGCTTCCCCTGGATACAGCCTATAGTACAACAATTTGTCAATAGCCTTGTCCTGTTCTAACCGTTTAAGACAATCTATAACTTTATTCTTGTAACTACAGCCTGGATCCTTCTTAAGGGGCTCATACGTGGCTCTGTCGATGATGTCTTCGTCCCTACCGAGAGTCAGGAGTACCTTTCTCTCGTCTCTGCTGATGATCGACGGCGGCACTTTGGCAGTATTGAGACAGGCAGAAACCTTCGTTCTCAGTTCCTCCGCTTCCGTGTCCGTACGTTTGTTGTGACGGGTCGCTGATTCCGTGGCTGTGATGACTTCCACCACCGGAATTTGTCGCGGAATTTGTCGCAGACTTCTCAGTTACACCGCGACAAATTTCGTCACATTTCGTCACATTTCGTCAAGTGTGGTTACCCTAACTGGGCGTTTGTTAAAGCCAGGAAGCGTCTTAGACAGAGCTCCAGCCAAGTGGAGGGAGGGGAGGAGCCAAAGCGTAGACCGGTAGTGATTCTGTATGTGGCAGGAGTGTCCGAACAGTTGAGACGCGTATTTTCAAAACATCGCGTCTCAGTTGCTTTCAAACCCCTGAACACACTGCGGCAAAGGTTGGTCCACCCCAAGGATCGGGTCCCACGGCACAAACAGAGTAACGTAGTCTACGATGTTAAATGCCAGGAGGACTGCAGTGACTTGTATATCGGGGAGACCAAACAGACGCTGGCTTAGAGGATGGCGCAGCATAGGAGCACCAACACGTCAGGTCAGGATTCTGTGGTCTACACCCACCTACAGGCGAGTGGCCACTCATTCAAGGATGATGATGTTCACATTCTTGATAGGGAGGAACGCTGGTTTGAGTAGGGGGTGAAGGAGGTCATTTATGTCAAGAGGGAACGACCATCTGTGAATAGGGGTGGTGGCCTGAGAGTAAATCTGTCTGCGTTAAGACGCAGACAGATTTACTGCTGTGATTTAATGTGATTTAATGCAAATGTGAATTAATGCAAATGTGATTTAATGCTGTGATTGCAAAT
>OMLC01097997.1:4958-21575 GCA_900302585.1 Regalecus glesne
TGCTCAGTACTCCAGGTATGGAAATCACAAAAAATAGGTGAATCAGTTCAACTGGATCAGACGTTTATTTAGACTTCAGACTGAAGAAGTCACCTGGTGAGTGATGAAACGTTTTCTAGATAAACTTCTGATCCAGTTGAACTGATCCACCCCTTTTTTTATTGTACACTTTATGCTTATCGTGTAAGATACATGAGAACTCAAAGTGAAAGATTGTTTCTTTTGCTGTCTCCGGACAAGTTGTCAGTTTACCTGCTTAGTAGTTATTTCTTACCCACATGAGGTAATGCATGTAAGCATAAATAAAGGAGAGAATTAATAGAATGAAGATGTCTTGCATCAACTTTATTCGTTCGTCCTAGCCTAGTGGTTGTACACTTTCTGGATGGCTGAGAAACCTAACACTTTGTGAGGCCAGTACAGTGATATTAAGTAGTGTCTAAATGAGTGCAACTTAAAAGACTTAAACTTTAATGATTCAAGCCTTTTAAAATAAATCCTTAATGACTATTTTGACATATTTAATAACTAATGGACAAATACATTATCAACGTAGAAATGTTGTGACCATACATATATTTAATCATACATCGATGCTCGTTTCCCTATTAAGCAAGTTTTCCCTCATTTTAATTTTTTCCTGCTATTTAGAATTGTGTTCAACAATCTATATTTTTTCACATTTATCTAATTTGGTCTATTTTAATGTGACCTGTTATCTTATGCATTCTCGGGTGTCTGTGTGCATGTATGGATGTGTGTTTACAGGTATGCAAGTCCTGATGTATTCTGTGCAGGAGGCAATCAGTGGCAGGCCTTGTTGGGTCAGAACAGGAGCAGATATATGTTACTACAAGTAGGTGTACCTACACATCACATTCCTCATTATACCAAAGCTCATCAAAAGGATTTGCACAAACTGTTGAATGATCTCACTCCAAGCTATATTTCTGATCTTCTCACTCCTCATTCCACTTCCATACCACTGAAATCCTCCAACCTTGGTATTTTGTACATCCCCTGCTCTAACTGCAAAACAAAGGGTGACCACACCTTTGCAGTTTTAGTTCCAAATCTCTCAAATAATATTCTCCAATCCATTAGATCTGCAGAATCTTTGGACTGTTTTAAGCGGCTTCTAAAATTCATGTCATGCACCATAATAGTCCAAAATACAGTAGTTGCATCATACAAAAGTGTGGTGTATTCATATTTCCCTTTCAAACTTTTGCAACATGCCAATAAGCTCACACAGGTCTGAGATGGATATAACGGCTGTACATAAATGGCTAGTTTCTACAGCATTTGCTAAATTACATTGTTTCACCCTAGGAACCATTTCTCAAGGAGTTCCATTGCAACAGGAGGTCAGAAAGGGAAGTCCTACTATACAATGACCTTCACCACATCCTTCAGCCACAAAGATGATGTTTGCTACTTTGCCTATCACTATCCTTATACATACTCTTCTCTAAAGGTACTATAAAATTAACAGTACTGATAGTTCTTTATGATCTTCCTAACATTAGCAGTGTCCATAGTGTTGATGTTCATTGCCTGATAAAACTTGTCTTACAGCTATTCATTTTCCTGTGACCAATTTTCTACCTCCTGCTAGCCTTAAATGTATAAAAATATCAGTTTTCATTACACCGTGGCACTGACTCTAGAGAGGTGAGTTTTACGTGTTGCGATTAGTCCTCGTGTTGTGGACTTAGATGGAGCTTGTGAGAATAAGGCAAGATGCCCCTCCTTGACACCCAACACTGGGGTTTAACCCTCTGGCTCATCACTTTCCAAAATGTGCACACTAAAACTGAGCTCTGCCATTGACACAGTTTACTTAAATTATTTCACTCCATAAACTTTTTGTTATGCACAAAAAAAAACTTAGGGGTGTTGTATTTTTATTAAAGGATGTGTCTATTTTCATGAGTGAATATATTTTCCTTTTAAGTCAATTTTCCTATTACTCCTGTCTCACAAGTAAAGCCCACGCTTGCATTGGCAGTATCTCGCTTCTCATAGATCCATTCATCCCCTAAAAATTCTAGACAATCTCATATTGACAATGATTATGATTTTAAAAAAACTGACAAAGACACACACACACATACACCTATCTAAATCTTTTTTTCCTGATAGAGATGAACAAAAAAAAAAATTATTCCCTTATCAGTCCTGCAAGGGGACATTTGGATTTCTTTGCATTTTTGACCCAACCTATTGTATAGGAGCAGTGAGCTGCCAACATATGGTGCTCGGGGAGCAGTTAGGGTAATGTGTCTTGCTCAAGGACACCTCGACATGCTATATGCAGGACCGGGGATCGATCATGCAACCTTCTGATTGCCAGATGACTGCTCTACCTACTGAGCTATGCCACCCCTCAATACAACAGAATAATGCAATAGAATATAATTATTTTATTTGCCACATGACCAAGGTCGGTTAAGTTTTTTCTCTGCATTTAACCCTCCTTATTGTAGAGGAGCAGTGAGCATAGCCATCGCAGGGCATTTGGGGAGCAGTCAAGGATTCTGTGTCTTGCTCAACGATACCTCAATAGTAAAAAATACTATGCCAGTTAGATGATTACAAGAGATCCAGTGACCAAAATAGCAAAAAAGCATTAATATACAACAATTATGTTAAGAACTGAATTGGAGGTTGATTTAAAATAATTACAAATTATAATATTCGTAATTAAATTTATCTCTTTTTTCCCCAGATGCACCTGTCTAAGCTGGAGGAGTTGAGGACCCCTCATATCTACTTGAGACAGGATGTCCTGTGTGAAACTCTGGGCGGAAACAATTGCCCCCTCCTCACCATAACTGCTATGCCTGAGTCAAACTCCAATGACCACATCTGTCAGTTTCGTAAGTATCTCTGTATGTGTGTGGCTCTGTCAGTAACTGATGGGGTGATTATGTTAATCCTCACCATAATGCCCTGTGACCTCACTTACCTGTTTAATTCAGAGCTTCCCAAAACATGTGTTAGATTTATAATTTTACCCCCTTGCCTTCTAGTAAAGTTTAACTTGGGTATAATGTACAAACTGGATAATTTTACATATTTCAGAAACTCAAAATAAATGTCAGCTTAATGTAACAACTAGGTGATCCGTTCTTATCTGTTTTGGTGAATAGCACATGTGAACTGAGTCGTGGAATCGGGACCTTCCAATAGCTACATCAGTTACTTCGGTTACAGTTGTCAATGGTAGTTCACTGACTTAAAATGAAATCCAATCTTTTGAATATCTTTTATTTGGCAATCCATTTTTTTCTTCCTCACCAATTTTTGAATTGTATTTGTGATGTGCCCCACTTTGCAGGAAATCGTCCATTCATCTTCCTGTCCTCTAGGGTTCACCCAGGAGAGACCAATGCTAGCTGGGTGATGAAAGGTACACTGGAATTCTTAATGGGCTCTAGCCCACTGGCACATAGCCTGAGAGAAGCTTACATCTTCAAGATAGTCCCTATGCTCAACCCTGATGGAGTAATCAATGGAAAGTGAGTAGAGATGTTGGTAGTTTAGAGATTAATATTGTGGCCTCACAGCACGAGCAAGCCTCTCACTGTAAGGTTCTAAATTGGATAGTAGAGCTTCTGTGTGGAGTTTGCATTGTTTCTCCCAAGTTTGTATGGGTTTTCACTCCCATAATCCAAAGACATGTGCATTAGGCAGAGAGCTATGGTAAGAATGACATGTGAATGGCTGGCTGCCCATGTTTCAGTCACTGGGCATTTTAGGCAGCAAATTAAGAAATATCCATTGTGACAAATGGATCAATAAAGTATGAATAAATCAATTTATGAGGATAGATTGACAAAAAAGCTGACAAATAAAAATTGAGCATCACCCTCGTTGATTGTTGCTTGTGAAAGTTGTTAATAGGGAGACCTTTGTTTTAGCACCCATGAAACTGTGATGAGAAACATATTAAAATAGGTCAAAAGCTATTGCAGTCCTACATGCAAATCTTTCAATTGAGACCCGTCACAAGATTCAATGTGCTCCTTAGATTAAATAATGGGTTATGTAGAATATAACATGTCAAGGACATATTGTGTAACTGCTTGCAAAGGTTATTTTTCTTTCTGGTATAGACAAAACCATGCTCCTCCTGATGTTTGATAATTATTTGCCTTCTTTCAATTAGGCAAACACTGAAAAACTGAAATAGAATAAATATTACTTATTTATACACTAAACCATGTTATCAATGCAAAGTGAGTCTCTGTTGGGTTATAGCCATTTCTTAGTTAAATCCTTTTAGTGTCAATGGTAGACCTCTTCTCAAAGTTTCAGGCGTGTACAGTATATCGATAGCATCTCCCTGATGCCTGTAAATTACATAAAATATCTCAGAAATTGACTTTTGCTTTTTAGACCTATCAATTCTCTTTGTGGGTGGGCTTTATAGTTGACCTATCTCTTTAATTGTCCATCAGTTCAGTCTAGTATCCTTGCAAGTGCTTGGAAAGTGTCCCAAAAAAAGAAATATAGAATATACTTCACCCTAGAGTACACTAAAGTTTGCTCCTGCCAAATAGGAGTACAAACATGACAGCGTTGCTGGCTGTACTGTTTGCAACAGTGAATTTTCTATTACCCATGACTATAAATGACTATAAATTTTGAGGTGAGTTTAACTGATGTCAATTTAAATTACATTACATTACAGGCTAGCCTGATTTAAACTACCAGCTTGGTTTACAGATTAGATAAAAGAAAAAAAGAAAAAAAAATCACATGAGATAATATAGTATGATTCAATGGGTAGAGTGGCCGGCTGGCGATCAGAAGGTTGCAGGTTCGCAGAGGTTTGCAGAGAAGCATGTCGAGCTGTCCTTGAGCAAGACACAGTTCCCCTAATTGTTCTCCCCTGTGATGGATTGGCGACCTATACAGAGTGTACCCCACCTTTCGCCCAATGAGAACGGCGATGGGCTCCAGTTCTCCCGCAACCCAATTTCGGATAAGCGGTTGATGATGGATGGATGGATGGATGGATGGATGGATGGGTGGATGGATGGATAAGATAATATAAGGATACACCCTATGCTTTTATTTATTTTAGGGGCCACAATATCTTAAGGAGGCTATGTGTATGGAAGGCTGCTCAAATATTTCACAGTTCTTTACATCAGAAAACCAAAGTCTGACAGAGAAGGTCTCTAGAGATGAGGTGTACTCTACATTTTTCATCAGTGAGCCTGCCATTCCAGGTGTGTAAGCACACAGGCAATCTATTCAGAAAAATCCTTCCTGATTCAGAAATACCAGACACTTATACCTGTTCATCAACCAAGACAGCAGCTCTTGTGAACATGGCACTGTAACCTGAATGTTCAGATGATCTGTACAAGTTCATCTGGACAGAAAAAAGTGCCATACAATATTTTGGCTGATGAAAGCAATGACATCTTCAGTCTGAAGATGTCACCTGTTTGAGTGATGAAAAGTTTCCGAATAAACTTCAGATCCAGTTAAACCACTTTACCCTTTTTGTGAATCTTTTACCTGGATTATTGAGCATGCATCAAGACATTAAAATCTTTTAATGTTCCGCTGATATAATTCATTGATAAAATAACTTCTTTCCATATGCCGCTCCCAGTTATTCTGGCAATGTAGTACACATTTCCTCTCCTATTACTTAGCACGATCACCTGATCACACTATGTCTTGATGCATATTCATAACCATCCTTGAACAACGGGAGGGGGCCAAGAGTACATCTGTTAGCATCTTACAATGCTGTGATTGCAGCTATTCCCCAATCATCTGTGAATAGTGCTCATTACCACTGAATATGCAGTCAATGGCCAAAATCTAAAAAAAAGAAACTGTCCTTTGTTGTTGGGCATGCACTGTATTGTTTATAAGATAGGGTATGCTTGCAGTCAGTTCAAACTGAAGATACCACCCATTTGAGTGATGAAATATTTCTGAATAAAAGAAAAACATATTTTCAAACTCAATAATCCAGGTAGTCAAAGAACAAGATCATTGAATCAGGACATCTGGATGTAGGTTTTTTTTAAATAGTACATTTCAACCACCATCTGGATGTTTTATTTTTATCTTTATCCATTTTGACATTGTTTTGCCTGGGTCTGTGTGAGCACCCTATTTAACATATCTGTCCCTGAAAAGGGAGTTGTGTGGTTCACATTCTGGATTCAGAGCTGAAGATGGCATTCGGATGAATGTTGAAACGTAATCTTTAAAAAAAATCTACATCTAGATGACCTGATTCAATGATTTTGACCATTTCTGAATAAGCTTCTTATCCAGTTGAATCATTCACCTTTTTTCTGATCAGTTAATATTCAATGTAATTCACTATCTTAAACAGTAGATGTCGCTAATACTAAAGCTATTGAGAAACCAAAAGTGATCTATTCCAAATAAGTCAAAAATAGTTGCATCAGGTTATCTGGACATAGGTTTAAAACCAAACGGGAGTATGTTTCAACATTCATCTGAATGTCAACCTCCGCCCTCAGTCCTTTATGTGACCCACTCAGTTCTGATTTAAAGGAGGATAGATGTAAATAAGGGTGGTCACAAAGAATGGGGCAAAACAATACCGAAATGGATGAAAGGAAAAAACGTCTTTTAGGATCAATTATCCAGGTTGTCAAGAGTGTTAAAATAGTTACATCAGGTCAGATGTACATAGGTTTAAAACAAAATCATATAATAATTTCGAATTTGTTGACTATCTGGATTATTGAGCCTGAAAAGATGTTTCTCATTTCTTTCATTTTGGTATTGTTTTGCCCCATTCTTATTGATCACCCTAATTTAAGCCTCTGTTCCTTTAAAGGGGAGCAGGGTGGGTCACAGAAAAGTACTACTGCTTTGTTTTAAACCTATATCCAAGACCTGATGCAACTATTCTAACTTATTTGCGAGAGATAACTTTTAGTTTCTCAATAGCTTTCGTATCACGTTGACTACCTGAATTATTGAGCCTGAGAAGGTGTTTTTCTTTTTATCTATTTATTTATTGTTTTGCCCCATTCATGACAACCTGGATTATGCAATTAAATTAAGTTAAATTAAATATGAATTTATCAGTCCCACAAGGGGAAATTTGGAATTATCTTCATTTTAACCTGTCCTATTGTATAGGAGTAGTGAGCTGCCACCATATGACACTCAGGGAGTAGTAAGGAGTTCCGTGTCTTGCTCAAGAACAGCTTGACCTGCTTTCTGCAGGACCAGGGATCAAACCTGTAATCTTCCGATTGGCAGACAACCGCTCCACCCCCTGAGCTATGCTGCCCCCTGAGCCTGAAAAATGTCTTTCTTTACCAAATACTATTTACTACATAATTGCACAACAACTATTATAACGAACAAGCTACTTTCTCTGGAAAGGTATTTTAAAATGTTAGCAAAGTAGCACATTTTCATGCGACAGCTACACATTTTTCTTCCTCTGAGGATTAATGGTGGGGATGGGAGAGGTTGATCAAGTTGTCAATGTGTTTTTGCAGTGTATGTTAAGTACTTCTTGATTAATGCTCAATAATCCAGTTAAAGAACTCACAAAATGTTGAGTCGGTTCATCTGAACAGAATGTTTTATTAAGAGAAATATGTCCAGTTGGAATAATTCTCTATTTTTGGTTACATTATGCTGTTTTTGATTGCATGTGTTTTATGGTTTTGAATTAATCTATAGGACCTATACCCAATCTCTACCCCCTTAAATATGAGATGCTATAGCTCAAGGGGCTGTCTAACAATTTCAAACATTGGCACATAGAAACATTCTCATAACAGAAAGTTGTGGGATTGTCGCAATCTGCAAGTTTCCCTCTGTGGGACTGATAAAGGAGTATCTTATTGTATCTTTTTTTAACTTAAATACAAAATTTTAGATATCTGGTGGAAAAAAAGACCTCATTCACTTTTAAGTCAATATCACTTATCCTCTGCCCTACCCATCTTTTATTCCTCTCTGTAGTCATCGTTGTTCTCTTAGTGGGGAGGATTTGAATCGACAGTGGCAGAACCCAAACCTTGAGCTCCACCCCACCATCTTCCACACCAAGAGTTTGCTGCAGTACCTAAAACATATACAAAGAGCACCACTGGTATGAGCACTCTTTACTTCCAGGCTCAGTAATCAGAATTACAAAGAGTATTTTACATTTTACAAGTACATTTTTAAATTTACTACATACAGTACGTATTAACCTCTGCACTTAAAGTGTCGGTTTTGGTTGCTGTTGGTTGCTGTTGGTTGCTGTTGGTCAATCATGTTTGGATCAGCTTTTCCTCATCGCCTAGCATATCTGGCATTTTATCAGAACCTTTTCCCAATCTTTGCAGACCATGAACCTGCAAGGCAGCAGTTTTATGTGGTCTGCTCAGGCCACATCCAGCTACAGGATGTAGGTCAACCAGCCATCAAGAGGCTATAGCCCAAGTCTCATGCATGGACTCAGAATTGGGCCCTTTTAATCTCGTCAAGGGCAGAGTTCTCTGCTGTCTTTGGAGTTGTAATAATGGGTTTTTGCAAATTTCCTTTTGTTTAGCCCCTTACCCCCAAACCAGAAGAGCAAAGCCTTCTTCCTAAAAAACATTATTCTTAGGGGTCACTGGGGCTTGCAAACCTCATTAAAAAAACGTTGCAATTTATCCACACACTTATTTTGGTATATATTTTCACTAGAAGCTCCATCAGATCAGTTGGAGGTTCTGGATCTTTTTAGTGTCACCTGAAGAGACAGTGATACAAGTTAAAACAATTTATTTTCTGTGTTTTCCTTTGTCTGTGTGCAGGTCTACTGTGACTACCATGGCCATTCTCGTAAGAAAAATGTTTTTATGTACGGTTGCAGTGTGAAGGAGACTGTCTGGCAGTCTAATGTCAGTACGACATCCTGCGACCTGCATGAGGACCTTGGATACAGGGTGAACATGAAGAGACACAAATAAGCACAAGCATGCATTTTCCTGTCACCTGGACCTAGATTTTTGGTTACATATTTCAACACATATTCATTCACACTCTCCCACAGACAAACAGAACCACACATGAAACTGACAGTGATACAGAGGTGAATACACATGCATCCTTTATTGTATTATGTGAAAAACCTGAACAGTGGCATTATGAGTTATTCACTCGTACTGAAACAATCACTCAGATTGGCCTCAAAACCAAGATTAAAGATGTCTATTGTCATTCCGATTGTACAAGTATAACCATGTGAAATTCTTAGGCTGGGAGACTCCGTTACAAAGACATGAACTAAAGATAATATAAACTATACAATAAGAAGTGTATATACATAGACAAAAATATAAAGCAGTAAGTATAAAGCAAAGCAAAATGTACATGTAAAGTATTAAGTATTACAGAATTAGGCATAAAATAGGTAAATATGAGAGTCGAATCAATCAATCAAGTATAAAAAGCAATAATGGTACACATGATCAGTAATCTATGATGCTAGACAGGTGATAATCAGATTATAAAGACAGTAAGGTTGCATGTAATTTTTCAAGAAGTCTTACAGCTTGAGGAAAGAAGCTGTTCCTCAGTCTCCTTCTGCATGTTTTGAGAGTCTTTTTTCTCCTCTTTGATGGGAGCAGAGAAAACAAGCTATTGTGTGGGTGTGCTGGATACTTAATGGTCCGCAGGGACTTCCTGAGACACCAATGAGTGTTATAGCTCCTGAAGACTGGGCAGCTCACATCTAGTAATGTCCTGTGCTGTACACACAACCTTATTCAGGGCCTTGCAGTCCTTGCTGGTACAGCAGCCATACCAGGTGGTGGAGCAGCCTATCAGGAGGCTCTCAATAGTGCCCCGGTATAAGTTCTTGAGGATTTGGGTACTCAGGCCAATTTTCTTGAGGTGCCTGAGGCCATACAGATGCTGTTGGGCCCTTTTAACAACAGAAGTGGTGTGGTAGTCCATGTCAGGTCTTAACATATATTGCTGAATGTTACCATTCAGGAGTACAAATGTATACACATATTAGAATAAACAGTAAAACATGTTCTCCTCTGTTTCACATTAGTTGGCTCTTACAAGTGAATATTAATGACATTCAGCTTAATCAAATCCACTTTATTAAATTTTACTTATATTCTATTTAATCAGATAAGACATTTCTATTGGTGCAGTCATGGCAAATATCAGACAAGACAGGTTATCATAAGAATTCATATCAGTTTGTCACAGCCTTTGAATATTAATAAGGGTTGTTTACACAAATATGTGCCGAGACATGTGTCTGATCTCTCTCCAGGTCCTCAAATTCTCAATCGTCTCTCCTGGTTTGTAACAGCAGTTGATGAAAAATAATTGATATTGACTGCTTTCATATGAAATGTGTTTACAATATAATGGGGAGAATCTAAAAGTTTTGGCCTACATTTTTAAGTGCTACCATCAATCATTGAGCAAAATCCTCCTCTACTTTATTGAGGAATGAATACTTGTTTAATTTTTTTAAATATAAGTTATTAATTGACTGTCAACTATAAACATTGACTGAGACTCGGGTAAAATGGAATCTTGGAACAATTTTGGGGAAAAAAAGGATAAAGACTATAAGATCTTAAGTGAAGCTACATGTCTAATACAAACCAACATTCATATAAAGTGTAAAAGAGACTTATGCAAGAACATTAAGACCACTTTTAATCAAGCTGCTACCATCTACTAATAGAGATGCAATTGGTAAACATAATGTATTAACCCAACCAGAATGTAATTCATTTGTGTAATGGCACCTAACACAAATACACACATAAGCACAGATCCTCTCTTCATCCTAATATTTCTCTCCTTACTAGACCCTGCCAAAGATCCTATCCCAAATGGCACCGGCCTTCAGCATGGCAAGCTGCAGTTTTGTGGTAGAGCGCTCCAAAGAGTCCACTGCACGTGTGGTTGTGTGGAGGGAGATAGGAGTACAACGTAGTTATACCATGGAAAGCACACTCTGTGGCTGTGACCAGGGCAAGTACAAGGTAAAGAAATGCATGTATTTGCACAAGTGTGTGTGCGAGTGTGCGTGCGTGCGTGCGTGCGTGTGCAGTGGTGGTGGGGTGGGGGGGAAGGGCAGCTAGGATGGTTAATCTCAAAATGACCACCAGGTAGAGCCCTAGTCTTGATATTGTTACTATCCGGCTCATGCACACTGCAACATAAGAGAGACAGACATAGAGGTGACAGCAAGAAGTACCCGGTTTATTAAACAGGTTTATGGGTTAAACAAAAACAACTAGTTAAAACACTTTCTTGATGCATGCTCAATAATCCAGGTAAGGGAATCATCAAAAGAGTTGAATTGGTTAACTTCTGATCCAATTGAACCAATTCACCTCTTTCTGTGATAGTCAAAACACTGTGTCTGGTTTCTCCAATGGAGCGGAGTAATGTCAACCCGATTCCTGTTAAAACAGTCCCTGTCAATTGCGCAGCTCCTCAGCTGAAGAACACCTGTCTCAAAGGCTGATCCGTAAGAGAGACCTCCTGCCGTTGGACTCACTTAAGTCCACCAGCCCCCGTCCTGGAAAATCCCAAGAATGGAAAGCCACCACGATACCCACCACTCTCGAGGAAGAAAAAATCTGCTCTGGCACAGCTTTAACCCAAACACACCTCCTTCCTACAGAAGTGAGACAGCAGCCAAAGGCAATAGCCTTTGCAGGTAGAGGGGTATCACACTCCTCTCATAAAAATGGGGTTCCCACGAGGAATCCCAACAGTCAAAACAAGATATCAATAACCAGTTCTGTAATCAACTCACAAGTAGGTCACCCTCTCTGTAGTGACCTTTAATTATCCCATAACTCTCTGCCCTGCACCAAACAAGACCGGCACCTTGAGACTTTAAGAATTGCACGAGAAGATGGGCAGGATACCAGAAATACTACAGAGCCGTAAACAGTCCGAGAGCCAGGTGCTCTTTACAGAACATCCACCACATGTTATCCAAGCCCCCAATTTTGAGAATGTCTCGGCAGTGTGACTACAGAAACAAGGTAAAAAAAGGGCCTCAATCAATGGTCCAGGCACACCAAGGAGTCAAGAAACTTCGTGGTGCCATGGTCTGCACAAACCATGAAATAAAAATACTGGAGTTGACACAAACTCGAAAGTGTTGCAACGCCCACAGTAGAGCAAGAGTCTCGTCTCTCCATGACCGAACAACCCAGCTGGCACAAGTAAGACTAAAAACACACAGCACCTGGACCAACAACACATGTGTTCAGCTGCAGCTCAAAACGACGGTAGCTATGAGGACCAGGGGAGAACCTAGAAGAGATCTAAAATTTAGAGGGGCTTGCTGACATGAGTCTGACCAGAAAAACTTCAATTTCTGCCGCTCTGTGGCCTTATGTCATACTAATTTTGTGTTGCGTCTGCCTGCTCTGACTTTTGCCAGACCGCTATAGGCCGGATCCTCTCGAGCTCAACAGCCCTCTCAAATTCGGTCCTCTTTGGGGCAGTGGCTTTTTTGTTACTACCTTGGGGCTCTTGGCCACCTTGGCTGTTGATGGTTTCTTTGCCATCACTGCTTCCCTTTAGGGCCTTCTTCTCCACATCAACATCTTAAAGCACGTGGTCAAACAGCTCACCGAGCATTCGATCAGCCCACTGGTCTGCTGACAGGTTGCTTTGGGAAACCAACAGAAAAGAGTTAGTTACAGACACTGCAGAAATGTGACTCTTCCCTGTGCTACTTTGCTCAATTTCAGGTTCTGTCTCCCCATGGGATTTAACACAAGTAACTGCACAAGCTGTGAAAACACCAGGAAAGCCATTTGCACTCTCATCAGGCAACTCGGCAACAGAGAGTGAAGCTGTCACCACATGAGGGTGTGGACCATCAGTCTACTAGGGGCTACCAGCCGGGTCATTCCCCAGGATGACACTCGCACATCTGATTGGCAGTGCAGGATGTACACCTATGGCCTCCTTACCCTGAACCAGACCGCAGTCAAGTTCTAACGCATGCCACGGAGCAGAAAACACATTTAAATTGCATCAGAATTTAATCTTCGATCCACAGTATCAGTAATCTAAGAAATGGGTCAGACAGAACCCACAATTAATTCATTAAAGCCCCAGTGACAAAACACTGTTTGGTTTCTCCCATGGACCAGAGTAATGCTTACCAGAATCCAGTTCAAACCGTCCCGGTCAAATGCGCAGCTCCTTGAATGAAGACCAGCTCTCTCCAAAGGTGATCATAAGAGAAACCGTCCTCCTGTCAATGCGTTAAGTCCAGCAGCCCCCATTGTGGAAAATCCCCAGAATGGAAAACCACCAGGATCCAAACCACTCTGGAGAAGGAGGAAATCAGCTCTGGCACAGCTTCAACACAAATTCACCTCCTTCCTGAAGAAATGGGAGAAAACAGCTGAAGGCTATAGTCTTTGCATGTGGAGGGGTGTCACAACATGTAAACTGCTAAAGGAGAACTTACTATCTATCTCTTGTGAATAGGTCATTTTTTTGGTCATGATTACTCTCCACATTATGGAGCTGGATAGGGACTTAAATGGAGTTCTGGGGATTAAGGTTCTCCCTTGAAGCCCTATGGTGGGTTCGGCTGGTCAGTTCCAAGTGTTTTAATATTATTCCATGACTCAATTCAACCAGTCCTCACCCAGCCATCAAAAAAAATGCGAATTGGTTCAACTGGAACTCAGAAGTTTATTCAGAAGGGTTTCGTCGCTCAAACAGGTGACATGCTCATGAGGTCTGAGCAGACTGCAAGCATCTCCACCCTTATAAACAATAAATTGATAACACACAACAAAAGGCTGGGTTTCATATGCTAGTTGGGTTATCAGCTGCACATTCAGTGGCAATGAGCACCATTCAGAAAGGGTTGGGGAATATTTTTGCAATCATGGCATTGTAAGACGACGACAGGTGTACTCTCAGGCCACCACCCCTTTTCAACGTTAGTCATTCCCTCTTGACATAAATGGCCTCTTTAATCCCCCTTTCAGACCAGTGTTCCTGGTGTCAAATACAAATCTGAACCAATGACTTGGTGGTGTCCCTGGATAAGATGTCATAACTTTATTTTCATCTTCCTCCGTGTACAAGTTGGCCACTATGGTAGGTAGAACTGGGGAACTCGTACAACACCTATCCATGCTTGCCTATAGCACTGTCCCATTTTTATAAAGTACATGGACTAAAGACACAGCTTCAGTAGCAGAAACAGCCGGCCAGTGTTAAGGGCGGTCCTATTATAGGGCCCCCAGTGGCATAGGTGGTTAAGGCGGCGTTCAGCACATCTCTGCCTCTCACAGCTGGGTGGTCGAATCCCAGCCGCACCGTTTCCAACCATGGCCAGGAGTCCATAGTTAGTGGAGCATAATTGGCCTAGCCTCACATGGAGATGAGGGTTAAGTTGGATAAAACGGATTCTAGGTTCACTAGTGTCCCCCTCTGGGTCTTCCGGGCGCTTGCGGTTAAGTTAATGGAAAGTACTCTTGCTTCATTCTCCTCCGACAGCCAAGCACTGTGCTTTCCCCGCAAGACTCTGATGTGTGAAATAGCGTGGGCTAGTGGTCATGCGACTTGGAGAAGACGCATGCTAAGCTTTCATCCTTCATGTTGACGGTCTAGAGGGGCATGAATGCGACAGTTCCAGCCATAGGCAACTCGGCAAAAAAAGGGTTCTCCTATTGTTAAGGCTGGGCTTGTCTATAATTTCAAATGGATTATCCCCACTGCTTCTTCAACAGAAACATGACTGAAGAGAGATGTGACCTCATAAGAGACTATTGTTTTATCCCCTCTATAATGATGTCCCTTGTCTTATTCACAAAAGCCATATAGTGTTTTGAATATATTTTTCATTCCATTCAATGATTGAAAAATAGATCCTGTGGTGGAATGGATACTCCGGGAAAAAGAGGTTCTGACTGAGGGAGTGGCAAGATACGGATTCTGATTTCCATTCAGAGAATTCACGGACACAGAATTTCAAATATCTTCTCTGTTAATAATCTCGTACTTGGATATTATGAAGGATTACCCTTTAGGCAGGTTAGGTAACAGGCTAACATGTTCAGTATAATTCATAACCAGATTAGGAACGACCTTATAGCATTATCACCAATGGAAATCACACTCGATAACAAAAATAACACAAGATAACTAAATATCCTAAACAAGACATTTAACATTTTCGTTAGGTGACAAAGTGGAAACCTATTTTCTGTATGGACGCACTGAACACAGGAATATTTTAACATAAGTGCATATTTTAATTAGTGTCCTGAGAAACAGTACAGCACCAAAGAGAATACCCAAAAAATATGACAGAAAATAAGTTAGGGAGGGGTGGTCTGCTGCTGATGACATCATCACCATTGGGCTTTCTCACACAGCCACCCCAAATGTCGGGAGACTCAGATATTCAAACACAGAGAAAGCCTCCCTCTGGTTTCATCAGTCTCTGGCTTGTCTTCACTGAGCTGGTGAAATGGCACCAGCTGGGCGACAGGGCAAGTATAGTTCAGGTCTTCCACTTGTACAGAAGCAGTCCTTATCTGTCTGTCATCTCGTGGGTACACGTGTCACTTTCCCCACAAGGCCCTTGATATCTGTGGGTCAATCACCAGGACTACCTGGCCCACTTGCATCTGTCGGCAGGCAGTCCTGCTTCTATTTCTTCCTCTCCTGGTGGTTCGGAAGATAGTGGCATATGAAGTTGTTCCAGAAATGATCCGCCAGTATCTGGCTATGTCTCCCCCTGCACTGCCTTAGGAGATCAGTGGAGTCATAAATTGCTTGGGAAAGAGATGAGTCTCTGTAGCCCATCAGCAGGAGGTTAAGCATTATTGGCTCTGGATCTGATAAATCTGATGAGAGGTATCCTAGAGGTTTTAAATTGAGGATGCCCTTTATTTTTATTAGAACTGTGCTTAGCATACTTTCTGGTGCTGTCTATACCTTCATTATGACTCTGAAGGGAGCCTTTATAGATTTCACCTCCCTCTTCTAGGCTCCATCAAAGTGCGGCACACTAGGAGTGTTGAAATGTAAGGTTATCCGCTGTGAGGCCAAGTTCTCTTTCAGATGTGGAGCCATCTCCTCGAAGGCCTGCTTGAGCTCATTACAGCCTCCGGTAAAGTTTGTGCTATTGTCACACATTTATTCAAATGGCTTTCCTCTTCTGGCTGCAAAGTATCTCAAGGACATTCAAAAGGCATCAGTGTCTGGACTTTCAAGAAGATCTATATGCACACTGGAAGTAGTTAGACATTTAAAGAAAGAAAGGATTCCCTTATCAGTCCCGCAAGGGGAAATTTGGATTTCTCTGCATTTTTGACCCAACCCATTGTATAGGAGCAGTGAGCTGCCAACATTTGGCACTCGGGGAGCAGTTAGGGGTTAAGTGTCTTGCTCAAGGACACCTCGACATGCTGTATGCAGGACCAGGGATTGAACCTGCAACCTTCCGATTGCCAGACGACCGCTCTACCCACTGAGCTATACCGCCCCTCACAGCCCTTAAGTAATATGGGGGGTGTGGATTAATGGATAGACAGATAGATGGATGGATGGATAAAATGACTTGGCGCCCAC
>OMLC01097998.1:0-13026 GCA_900302585.1 Regalecus glesne
GTATCTGGAATAGGGGAATGGATTTCTTGCCCAGTGCATTTGATTCACAAGGTAATCGATCCAATGTTGTTGGTGTGCCCATTCAGAATAATGTAATCTCTCCACATGCAGGTTGAAGCACAGGGTTTCTTTTAATCCTGGGTACGGCAGCTGACCAGTCCATACTCGCGTATGACTGCGATGGCTCAGACTGACCTCCAGCCAACAGCACCTCTATGAAGTAGTGCACAGGCAGTCTCTGGAGTCAACTACCCTGACTGCCTGCATGTCTGCAGTCAATGCAGGCTGAGAGAGCCAGAGAGGGAGAATAAGGAGGAACAGCAGGCTTTAGAGGAGCGGTCCATTGGAAACTGAAGCAACGCATACAAGCTCTGGCTACTATTTGCTCAGATTTAAGCCTCTATTTTGAACAGAGATACAAGTTCTACTTGAAAAGATTCCAACATTTGTATGATTTTTTTCCAAAAATGCACCAAGGTTTAGACAATTTGCATCACTGTTAATTGACAGGACTCTCAGGGATTCCACTGCGTGTTGACCCAGCTTAACGTATAAGCACTGCTGGCATTGAGGATATTCTTATGCAGGAATAGGTGAGGCTTGGCCGGGTCACTGTGGAAGCGGAAGAGCCGGAAGTTGGCACGCTCAAGCTCTTTAAGCAGGCTGAACCAGTAGCGCACCACAGTGGGGTCATCACCACCCACCTCGAAGCCCGCCCAATGGAGGTGAAGCTCCAGGAGCAGCTGACCCACAGAGTCCAGAACCCCCTCCAGAATCAAGTTTTCCAGAATCTTCCACTCGGCACTCTCCATGTCTGCTTTCAGTACATCTATCTGGAGGAAGAAGACATTGACATGTAGCATCTGCGAAATCCCTGTAATGTAATGTAGTGTCATTGCTGTAAAACACAACTGTTGTGGGACTTTCTTGTGGAAGGAGTGAAACAAGATCATTGTCTCAAGTTTGCAATTGGAAGAAGGCCTAGTATTTACCTTGCATGTTCAATTGTGTGACAGTTGCACAGAAAAACCCATTTAAGCTAACCAAAAATGTAGAGAAATGGAATGACTTGTAATACTCATGGCTCAAGTTCAATCCACACCCCTGAGGCCTTGGGCCTCCGTTAAAGTCTCTTGGAATGCTTACAGACCTCCATTGTGTGACCTTAACCCAAGTAAAAAAGGCCAAACCGCGTGAAAGCCTTCTTCTCCAAGGTTCAGATTTGTTCTCTCTCTGGTGAACAGATGAGAACTTGATGGTGTGTCATCTCAACAGCCTAGTCTGTGGTGTAAGACCTGAACCAAGGGCATATTTGAGCCTGCTTTAAAATGTGTTTTAATATCAGCAGACGGCAGAGGATTCAAGCCCTTTCTTAAAACTAAAATAAGAAGGATTATTGGCACCGTGACAGTACAGATCCCATAACATCCCTACATCCCAGCAGCAGAGGAATGGGATTGGCTCTCTTTCCTCACTAAACGAGGTGGAAAAATGTTAGGAAGGGGGGGTCTTGTAAAAACAACTGTCCCAAGAGAACCAGTCCAAATGATCACTTTGGCTCTGTTTTCCTGGGTTTCCCCATCTTAAGAGACGACGATTAACACGACAGGCACTCCATCATGGAAGATGTGCAATTATTAAATAGTGTACTGACATGCCCTTCGGAGGACGCCATGCCTGTCTTCTTTATCCCGTATGTGTGTGTGTGTGTGTGTGCGTGTACACTCATCTGTATTCCATGTTACTGTTGGTCTTCTATGCGGATCAATTACCCTTCCTAGCTTCATTCAGTCTGACCGTTGTCAGAGGTCTGTCTGGTTGTTTTGTCAAAGAACCTAAAAATGAATTTGCTTCTCTGGCTGAATAGTCCCTGACCCAGTGCCACCAGCACATCTATTCTCTCCACAGGAGTAGCTGGTAGCGTGGGCAGGACTCCGGTCTGGTGTGTCCATATGGTGTAGCGGCTTTGGAGAGGAAGACTGCTACCATGCTTATGTGAGCTAGCCCTGCTAAACACCCTCAACCATGTTGAAAGATGGGCACATGTGCGGGTTTGAGAGGGGATGTGGGTACCCAGGGCTCACTGGTGTTTTGTCTGTATGATACTATCGTAGGTGAGAAGAAGCTTTATTGATGTGTCATTGTACACAGTGAAATGTGTTGTCTGTATTTAACTCGTCCTATTGTATGGGAGCAGGAAACCAGAGCATCCGGAGGGGATCTATGGGAGACGCAGGGAGAAAACGCTAACTCCAAACAAAAAGAACCTGGGATTGCTTTGAACCTTCATGCTGTGAGGCATCAGGACTCACCACTCCACCACCACGCCTCTAAGTCACCAGGACAGTGGGTCCTTGTGAAGAGACCGTCTCCTTGTTAACAAAAAGTAAGCCTTTCGTATAAAGTTAATTTTTGGTACTGCTGGCAGTTTGCTCACTACAGGAATGGCAGTTGCGGCTGTAGGAAATGGACAGTTCGGACAGGAAAATTGGTTTACTCGGCTAACTTCCAGACTCCCATTAACCCCATGCCCACTTGTTCTCACTTGAATTGATTGTTTCTATCAGCTTTAGTAAGTTCTATGCAAAAGCCAAACCTCCCTCAACACTCACCATAGTGTTAATTTCAGCGTCAGCGCTGCAGTGAATTGACGTGGTGGTTTCCAGTGAGTGGTCCATTTTCAAGACCCCCTACTGTGGGAGTGGACATGGATTTAGATGGAGCACGGGGGATTCAAGGCAGATTCCCTTCCTCAACCTCTGAGTAATTACTTGCTGTTTGCAACTGCCGTGACTTACTTGAGGATTTCTGCTACCAGTCAGTGCTCATTGACTCATTCCCCATCCCAACAACCATGCTAATTATTTCTCAGAGCCATCTCCAGATTAGGGAGAACTGCTCAGATCCGGTTAAAAAAAAAACCTCATTTTTAGATGCTTTTGAAGAAAAGTTGTCTTGGTCTGTCCAAACAAACAAGTGTGCCAATTTAAGAGCTGAAGTGCAAAACAGCTTTAAACCGAGGGTTTGTCACAAACATTTTAATTGGCCAGATACACGTTTACTTCATGGTGGGCTAATCCTGGCAATTAATGCTTGTTTCTGATAAATTAGACCCTTTGTATCACACCAGGGATGGAGATGAAGGAATGTTAAGGTTCATTTATTTTTTGGCTTTTTCATGTTGTTAAACTGGCAACCCCACGGGGACAAATAATCCCTAATTCAGTGGTGATTTAGATGGAGCATTTGGGGATTAAGGCTGGATACCCTTCCTCACACCCCGCAACGGGTCGAACCCACAACATCTAGCTCGTCAGTTCCCAAAGCCTGCAGTCTACCACTGAGCTCCCACGGCCCCCCATAAACACGCTATGGCACAGGGGAACTATTTCCCACATGTTAAGATTGGATCTAATTGGAAATGAAAGCTTTAGCATGGTTTAATTAGTGAATAAGCGTGAGGTGATGGGTGAAAGGGGCCCTCTGGAGGTCCAGTCATGATAAGATATTGAATTACATATCAGGGGGTGGGAGTGTGGGCGTCTGCAGAGAGGTTTGATATCGCTTGGGCCCAAACTTGTGTTTGTAGTGGGTGTACCAAAGGAGCACAATGAGCAACAATGAATCAGGGCTAATCAGCCTGAAGGTGTCTTCAGCCAGCAACACCTCAAAAATGGTCCGTGATGGAGAGTGATTTGGTCATGTGTTCAATATTATTCCTTATTTGCATGCAAGCCGAAGGATGTCCTGCTGATGGGGGAGTAGAGTGGTTCAACAGTTACTGTTGTCCAGCTATAGTGGTGTGATACTAGCTGGACTTCATACGATGAAGTGTTTCAGTGTTCCGTTTCAGTTTGCAATAAGATGTGAAATCTAAACACAGAGCTCAGTAGGCAGAGCAATTGGAAGGTTGCTTGTTCGATCCCCAGCCCTGCAGGAAGTATGTCGAGGTGTCCTCAGGCAAGATGCTGAATCTGTAACTGCTCCCCGAGTGCCACATGCCAGCTGCTGACTGCTCCTATACAATAGGAAGGGTTTGATGCAGAGAGCAAATTCCACCAGCCTGTCCTGTGGCAATAAAGTGTTAAAGAATATAAGTTCACTGTGGAATATAAAGGATTCTGTGTCCATTTTAACTCCCATTTCTATTTTTTCAAATTATTTTTCTGTGCCTCTGTTCTGCTTTCCACGTTGCTCCTTTGTAACATTGCTAATTTCCCCTTGTGGGACTGATAAAGGAATATCTCATCTTATTGTTACCTCAGCGCAAAAACATCCTGAGTTTGAATCCCATCCCAGGTCCTTATTGTGTGGAGTTTGTGAGTTCACGCCATATCTGTGTATCCAGGTGCTCTGGTTTCCTCCCACCATCAAAAAGACATGCATATTAGGGTTAATACCCTGACCAAGGAAATGAGAGGAAAAATAACTGGACTAGATCCCTGGGCGGTGCGGCTGTTCACTTGTCCTGTTTAATCCATCCATCTATATATCCATCATCAAGCACTTATCTGAAATTGTCTCATGGAGTCATGCTGGAGCCTATCCCAGCACTCATAGGGTGATAGGCATAGAAACACCCTGTTCAGGTCACCATTCCATCTCAGGGCTTGAGCAGTCACAGGTTCAGTGTATTGCTTGAGGACACTTTGACATGCTTTCTGCAGGGCTGGGTATTGAACTACCAATCCTCCAATTACAAGATGATTGTCTCAACTCCTGAGCTATGACAGCTCCAGCCTATACAATAGGATGAGTTACATGTAGAGAACACATTTCATTGCATGCATCTACTATGACAAATGAATTAAGCTTCTTTCATTTGCTTTGACATGGTGTCGATACAAATCAGCTCTTCTGGAATTAAGTTTCACTACCGTTTGAAGGGATTGAACATATAACATGGATGCATAGATGGGCTGGTAGATTGTAATATTTTGAGCTCATAAGAAAAGTTTCGGGCTTTTATGACCATTCCTGATGAAGTTGTGTTTTCTGTCTGACGTGTATCACCACTAGGATGCGCCATGCATTCTGCTGGAAGAGTGATGTGTGCCATTACGTACCAAGCCCAATGCTGAGAAACTCCACCTTGCTGTCTTGGATACAGAATGGGGAAATTAAGCCCATTTCATCTTCCATGGACAAAATGGCAGAAAGTGACTGGGAAGGTAGTGAGTATAAATTAATGTAATGGTATCTTTTAGGACAGGAAAATTAAAGGTAAAATATTGTTTATGTAATAGCCTGTAATGTCTCTGGTTCAAGTCTTATGGAGTGTGTGTGTGTGTGTGTGCGTGTGTGTGTGTGTGTGTGTGTGTGCGCGCAGGTTGCATGAGGCGTCGGTGTATTAGCAGAGACAATTTGGAAGATTTCTCAAATTGGTTAAATGGAATGGCAGAATCCATGAACTCATGTGCAATGAGGTAAGTCTGCTTAAAAAGTGACTTTCAGAGATGGATGTCTTGGTTTTGATGAGCTTTTTACTTACAATTATTTGCAAACGTTATTAGTTTGTTTCATAATCATTCGTCCAGGCTGCATAATTTGTTTACTTTTCCTTCGAACAACAGTTTTATCTGCCTTGAGCATATTTAAAAGGTTCATTGCAACACTGCGTTAGCGACAAGTAAAATTGCCTCGCATTAGTGTCACTAAGATACCCTTTTGTCACTTGTTTTGGACAAATTCAAATTCAAAGTAAGGGAGCAGATCTCATTACAACTTAGGGGGGACAACAAACATGGAATATTCTCGAGAGTATTTTCCAGAGGGGACTTTAATAATGTTCCCAATGTATATAAAATGATCCGCTGTAACACGCAGCCATTATTAGAGACTGGACAATAAATAAATGAATTAATAACATTTAGGCCATCACTAATGGATAATAGATTCCCTTATCAGTCCCGCGAGGGGGACATTTGGAATTCTCTGCATTTTAACCCATCCTATTGTATAGGATGACCTTCTGATTGGCCGACGACCGCTCTACCTTTCTGACTTTCTGAACTAGTATTTGTAACCTTACAGGGAGTAGGGAACAGGTTGAGTTGAGCCTGGAGAGGTGGAGGTATGCACGGAAGAGAAGAGGGATGAGAGTCAGTGGGAGCAAGACAGAATACTTATACATGAATGAATGGGGAGACAGCAGGTGAGGGAGCAAGGAGTAGAGGTGAGGAAGGTGGATGAGTTTAAATAGATTGGGTCAAAGTAATGTGTGACAGAAGAGTACTAGCAAGAGTGAAAGGGAAGGTTTACAAGATGGTGGTGAGACCAGCTCTGTTGTCTGGTGTGGGGACAGTACCACTGACAAAAAGACAGGAGGGGGGGCTGGAGGTGGAAGAGTAGAAGATCCCGAGATTTACATTAGGAGTGATGAAGAAGAACAAGATTAGCAACCAGTATATTAGAAGAACAGCTCAAGTTGGAAGGTTAGGAGACAAAGCCAGAGAGACCAGACTGAGATGGTCTGGACATGTGTGGAGAAGAGATGCTGGTATACTGGGAGGAGAGATGCTGGTATACTGGGAGAAGGATGCTGAATATGGAGCTGCCAGGCTAGAGGAGAAGAGGAAGACCAAAGAGGAGGTTTATGATGTGGTGAGGGAGGACATGCAGGTGGCTGGTGAGACAGAGGAAGATGAAGTGGAGAATGATGATCCACTGTGGTGACCCCTAACGGGAGCAGCCAACAGTAATAGTAGAAGAAGATTTAGTATTACAGGGTCTTCCTTTTAACACAGTGGCGTTTTGAGGCTACAAAAAAGCTACAATGTAAATGCCTGTCTCAGATAACAGCCTGTCTCTGATGAAGGCCAGGGGTACCACGGTGTTCAAACAAATACACACCCAGGCTTTTGAAAGTTTTAAAAGTGTGAAATATGGATTGGGCTGGGGGATGATTTAATTCAGCAGTGGCAGTGAACATGATCTGGTTTTTAAACCTTTCATTCTGATGAGGGGTAGATTTTATCTTTCAGCAAAATTACCCACAAGGCACAGAGCTGACCTATGGTCCTAGCAGTCACCAGTCACACCAGGCAGACTCACTGAAGACTTAACTGTAACGTGCTACGGAGATGCTACAGAGGTGGAATTTGGGAAATGTAGCTCAATTGCAACCAGTATCAGTATAAAGTATCAGTATGAAGTAAACTTTGAACTTAATTTCCCAGAATCCCACTTGGTTTACTATATGCGATAGTTCAGACGACTGAGCAGGAGACATGGGGTCATATAAACAACACCTTCAAAAGGTGTTGCATTTTTGTGTTAAATATTTCAAACCTTTCTATTGGATACAATTTTCAATTGCATGAAAAAAAATATTTGGGGGAAAAACGTAATGTTGAGGTTATAAAAAGCGTTGAATTTCATAGGGATACAACACTTATTGAGAGAAACATTTATCTCATACGGGCGACATCTTCAGTCTGCGCTGACTGCAGGCATTCCCACCCTTATAAACAATACAGTTAGACACCGACCAAAACCACTGATGGTTTCATATGCAAACTGCCATGCACGGGAGTTTCTGTGGTGATGTGTGTTATTCACAGGGGATTGGGGAATAATTGGGGCCCTTTACACATAGATGGCCTCTTTGATTCCCAATCAAACCAGTCCTCTCACTGGACTTTTGATGGGTGTAGACTGGGGAGTCCTGCCCTGAGGCGTTAGCTCTTCTGTGTTACAGTCTACACCAGGGGTCAGCAACCCTTAGTATCCAAAAAGCCATTCTGCTCTCCTTTCCAGCACATATAGTGAGTCTGGAGCCGCAGAAGCTATTTGATATCCCAGCTTCTAAAGTTTTACATATAGTTATGCTATATATACAAAACTATAGTTTGATGCATTTGTGAAATTATGGAACAAGAATAAAGACAATTCTTGATTATTCATATTTTACCCATTATAACAATATCAAATCTTTATTAAGAGGAGAAAAAAATAGACTAGCATGTGTAGGCCTACATTCAGTTCAATGAAACATGGAGCTATGCAGGCCTACAGTCCTCCCCATATCTGTAGAAAATAAATAAAATAACTTTGAAATAAGTATAACGTACACTGCAAAAGTGAATTAAACATAGAACTTTGTGGGTCTAATTCAGTCCTCATGTTTGTGGAAAATATATTGGATAAAAAGTATTTGGAGATAAATATTACATATAGCTGCAGCCTAATAACTGAAAAAGATTCAACATAAATAGAGCAGATTGTATTCAAATAAGACTTAAGTCTAACTCGGTGCACTGTCATCTTCTTCTTCGTTTCCCTCAGACACTTACAGACATCAACTGTCACCACTGAACATAAAAACACAGCCGAGCCACACAGCGGGATACGCCTGACTCCTAGGCGTGCGTTCTACCCGCTGAGCCGCCACGGCTCAAACAGTTTTCCTCATCACTGACATACTATCAGCTAAAACTCCAAGATAAGAGTTGTTCCCTTTGGAAGATTCTCCACTGTGCAAAAAACTAAAAAATAAAATAACCGTTATATATTTCCATGTCATTTTTTTGTCAGAGCCTCTGGAGGCCACAGCAGAAGGGCTCAGAGCCACATGTGTCTCTGGAGCTGCAGGCTGCTACCGCCCGGTCTACACCCATCTAAACTAATCATCATTGGGTTTGGTCATTGGGCAACTATTGTTTAAAAGGGTTGGGATGCCGGCAGACTAGACTTCAGATGTTACCCGAGTGGTGGATGAAACGTTTCTCTTGATAAACACTATATCTAGATGAACCGATTCACCTTTTTTTGTCTGATTCCCTTCCCTGTATTATTAAGCATGCATGACGATGATACCCCCATGTTCACCCCCACAGCGTGAGGACTAATCATGACATAATCATGTAAAACAGTCGTTGTGCTGTCCTTCTGCTAAGATCAGATCCCAGTTCAGTCCTTGCTTTCTGCTTTCTGCTAATCCTCATGGTTACTGTGTCTGTTTCCTATTTAATCGGTAACCAGAGGCTTGTGATTCAGCCAATCAGGAAACCAATCATTAGTGATATGGAGTTCAACACACATGCGTGTTTTCAACCTCTCAGAGTGACTCTGATATCTCAACTATTACTTTTTCCCAAGGAAAGGACGTGGGCGTGGCTCTGCATCTTACACATGTGGCATGGATGAAGAGTAGACGCACGTGCAAAGGTGTGTAAACACAAACCCACATGCACCGACACATATGCATCTCTCTTCACACGCACGCATCTTAATCTCCTTCCAAGTCTTTTGTACGAGCCACTGAGCTTTGGTGGGGGGGTTTTTTTTTTTGGCTCCAGAAGAGGAATTAATGACTCAAGCCTGTGAGCATGGACTTGCTAATGCAAAGCGTCGATGTGTGGCTCGTATGAATCCTGCTCAAGAGGGGGATTTAAATTCCCATCAGCAGCACTCCCCGAGGTTCTTACAATTGTTCCTATTTTTTTTGTCGGTTCTATAAAAATTACTCGACATTGAAAATGGGCAAAGAAAAAAACAACATTAGAATGCGCGTATTCATTTATAAACAATGTCTTTTCCAAATTAAAATACAACACCAAAAACAATCTCACCACCTAAGCTCTCGCTATTAAAAACTACAATCTTTGGGGTGATGATTAATAAAGTTTGAATGACTTGCTGGCTGGATCAGTTCATAATGTACATTATAGACTGATCTTCTTCCCCCTCCATTTTTAACATCAGGGGCCCAACGGGTTGTGAGAGACATTTACCTTCAGAGGTTTCTGCCAGAAAGCCTTCCAACCTTTCCCTCCAGGAGCCAGAGAACAGGTTGTGGTCTAACGTTGTTTAGCTATTGGTTAAGGTTAGGTGAAGGTGAGCATTAGGTTAAGGTAGGGTTGGGTTGATGTTGAGGTTATGTTAGACTGGGTTCGGAAGGACTCCTGAAGCTTTCTGGCAGAAAGCCCTGAAGAGGAGCCACATAGCTCAGGAGGTAGGGTGCCTATATAGTAAACGGAAGATGGATTGTTTGATACCCGGTTCCTTAAGAAATTGTCTCAAAGTATCCTCAAGGGAGAAACTGAATCCTAATCACTTGGGAAAACTGATAGAAATGAGCATGGGGGCTCAATCTGGCATATTTAGATTCTAAATATTCATTAATATGGACTGTCCCTATAATGGAGATTATTGTTATCCTTATTATTTTTAATATCATTGAGACAAACTTTTCCTGCATGTAACCCAATGTACACCATAACCCAAGAGAGGGGAGTGAGATGAGAAAAGAAGGGCAGATTTACATCAAGACTTTTTTGTCAATTTATCTCTTTAGGTATGTTTTATAGAAACATGATCTCTCTTAACCCGATTCAAACTTGCAAGAGAATGTGACAAAGTCAGCTGAGAAGGCTTGAGGTCTAACTAACGGCAAAGTGCTTGTCTCTGGAGAGAGCCTAACCGGTAATTTCATGACTTTTATAGGAGATACTTCGCCTCTGCAACCTCAGATTATCATATGACCAGTTTATAAATAATCATGTTGAGTGGATTCACAAATGGGCTTATTTTGATGTGTTCCATCAAGAAAGGAAAGCCCCTTTATTTGGTCATTGTGTATCTCAGCGGTAGAGCATGCGGCTCACGAACTTATGAGCCAGAGGCTGTGAGTTTGAACCCACCACAGGGCATCAGGAACGGTATCTGGCCTTAATCCCCCAAGCTCTGTCTAAGTCCGTGTCCACCCCCATTATTGGGGACTAAGAGTGACACGTAAGATGGACTGCTTTCATTCTCACAATAAAACGTGTCCTCTTCAGTTTAGCCCATACTATTGTTGAGGAGGAGTGTCTGAAGATACCTACCTGAGGAGGAGGAACAAAGTAAGTCCCTGTGGGGAGGGGGGGGTGTAGAGATACTATTCAACATGGTAATATACAAAGGAGGGGAGCTATGGTCTTACTAAGAGAGTTTTCCCCACCTGGAGCAAGAGACAAGTAATGGCAGATGAATTAATGACTGAATGATGAGGGTTAAGGTGTTTGTGTAGCATTACGTGTGTTGGGTTGCAAGAAATCCCCAGCCAAGTGGAAAAGAAAATAGGCAGGTATCTTGTTGAGTTTTATAACCGTGTCAGAATGGCTGGGAATTCCATGATGTAATTTGTGTCGGGGGTAATACGTTGATGCATGCAGTTTAATGGAAAGATAGGCTGTTTTACCATCTATACTGCATCCATCCATCCATCCATCCATCCATCCATCCATCCAGCATCAACTGCTTATTTAAAGTCAGGTGGTGGAGTCATGCCTATCCCTGTGCTCATGGAGTGAAATTAGGGGAAAAAGAAATGGATGAAGAAATCTAAGTTCGCTACTGTCCCCCTTTGGGTCATCCGGGCCTGTACTCTGCTTCGTTCTCCTCCGACGGCCAAGCACTGTGCTTTCCCCGCGAGACCGTGATGTGTCAAATAGCGAGGACTAGTCGTCATGTGACTTGGAAGAGACACATGCTACGGCTTCCTCCTTCCTTTCGACGTTTTAGAGGGGCATCAAAGCGACTGACCCAGCAGTAGGCAACTCGGGGAATTTGGGTGGGGGGGGAGGGGAATAAATCAAAAAAGTCAAAAAATTTCAAAAATTAAAAACCTTGACATGTGGATGCTCTTATTGGTCATATCACATTTGGGTGCTAGCTGCACTCGCTGTCCCCTCCCTATGAACTATCTTAACCTCTTTGCCTTTTACCTGTCTGTGCCCAAAGTCATTGAGGATGGTGGCCAGTTTCTTGGTGTTGGCATGCTGGTGCTGTGCGATTATTGCAGGATTGGGGTCCCGCCAGTCGACGGAAAGCCGGTGGAGCCACACATCTCCCTGCTGCAGATGGGGTTGCTTCAGGCTGGGATCGAAGCAGTGGACTTCACAACCTGCCCTGGCAAGAGAGTTTTCCAGGGACCTATCATCCACACCCAACCTGGGCCACACAAAGAGAGGTGAGAGAGGCATTTAGTGTGTACAGAAAAGACAGGAGGGTTGGTGGATGCTTGAATGGATAGATGAATAGATAAATATGCAGGTAGTGAAATGGCTGGCTGCATGATGGATGGATGGATGGATGGATGAAAGAATTTCTCATTCAAATCAAGGGGCTAAGGTGTGCAGAATCTTGTTGTTCACAGTATTGAGATGGAATGGCAACCTATCCAGGGGGGTTTCTCCACCTTTTCCCCAATGAGAGCTGGGATACGTTCCAGCATGACTCTACCACCCGGCGTCCGATAAGCGCTTGATGATGGATGGATGGATGGAGAATGTAAACCCCTCTGAGATCACAATTTAGAGCTATCCAAATGAACGTGATATGGATGGATGGAAAGGACTAAGGAATGGTCCATTCATTTAAGTGCACATGAATATTGATGAAAGAATTGAGGAACATGTAAATGCACGGAAGGAGGAAGTGTAAGAATTCAACGTCCATCCAACTGTCATCAAACCGGTTATCTGAAGTCGGGTCGAGGAGTCATGCTGGAGCCTATCCCAGCACTCATCGGACAAAAGGTGGGGAGACACCCTGAACAGGTCGCCATTCCATCTCGGGGCTTGAGCAGTTAGGGGTTCAGTGTCTTGCTCGAGGACACTTCGATACACTTTCTGCAGGGTTCAGGGGATTGAACCACCAATCTTCTGAGTACTAGAGGACTGTTCTACCTCTATATCCTATATGAGCTATAGGAACTATTAGACACATGAAAAGACATTGAGCGGTAGAGACAGTTACTCTTCTATGGCCCAGAACATATCCCCGCTTTACGCACACTTTGCATTAAGTTTGATCTTGACGCAGGAAAATTGCCTACTTACAGAGCTCAATGAATTATTCAAAAGAGAAAAGTGGAGCTTTTCTCAGGAACATGGTTTCTCAGAGCACCTCTATGCTGCAATATTTTCCTGGCTGACAAAGGCTTGTTTTTCTCTCCCGGGATCTCCCTTCTGTCTGTCTCTCATTTCTCCCGAGGTCCTCTTTTTCATTCTGCAGTCAATTTTGATGTTGTGTGTAAATTTT
>OMLC01097999.1:0-10548 GCA_900302585.1 Regalecus glesne
TTAGGGCCTGCATGCAGGGACCCCTCTTTATCTCACCAATATCATATCAATGATCTCAAGCACTGTGTCAATGGCATTATAGTATATTCAACTATTGTGCAAAGCATAACTGCATTTCATTATGGGCATGCATATTACCATACTATTGTAGAAAAATCTACACAAGACAGTTAGCTTGCTGGCAATGTGTCAATATTGCATCGAAACCCAGAGAGTGCGTCTATGATTTAAGGTGACCTTATTTATTACTTATTTGACCAAAAAAAATCAACCTCAAGGGGCACCCTGCCTCAGATGGTAGAGCAGATTGTCTAGTAATCTGAAGGTTGCTGATTTGATCCCGTTAGTTTAGAAAGTGCATTGGAGTAACCTTGAACAAGACACTGACACCCCCCCCCCAACTGATCCCCATGTGCTGTGGCTGCACACTGCTCTTATACAATAGGATTGGATACATCCAGAGGACAAACATCATTGTATATATCCATCATCAACCACTTATCCGGGCCGGGTCGCGGAGGTAGCAGATTTTGGACGGGAACTCCAAGCTTTCCTTTCCCTTGCTAAATAAACCAGCTCTGACTAGGGTATCTCAAAGCATTCCCAGGCCAGTATGGAGATATAATCCCTCCACCTGGTCCTCGGTCTATCCCGTGGCCTTCTCCCAGCTAGACATGCCTAGAGCACCTCATTTGGGAGGCAACCAGGTGGCATCTTTATTGGGTGCCCAAATGACCTCAACTGGCTGCTTTCAACTTGAAGGAGCAGCGGCTCTACTCCGAGTCCCTCACAGATGATTAAACTTCTCACTCTATCTCTAAGGGAGACACCAGACACCCTCCTGAGAAAACCCTTTTCAGCTGCTTGTATACGCGATATTGTTCTTTTGGCTATGACTCAACGTTCATGTCCATCGGTGAGAGTAGGAACAAACATGGAAACTGCCTCTATCCTTGAGGTTTTTTTTTTGTTAGGTTCAAGAGTTTCTCAAAGTGCTCCTTCCATCACCTTATTACTTCCTCAGTTGAGTTCAACAGCATCCCATCCTTACTATTAACAGCTTGGATGGTTCTACGTTTCCCCCTCCTGAGGTGCAGGATGGTTTTCCAGAAGTGCTTTGGTGCCAACTTGAAGTCTTTCTCCATGGCTAGTCTGAACTCCTCCCACAAACACTGCTTTGCCTCTTTCATGGTTTAGGCTACTGTACTTTGAGCCTGTTTGTACCTTGTAACTGTCTCTGGAGTCTCCTAGGAGAGCTTATCCTAGAAGGTCTCCTTCTTCAGTCGAACAGCTTCCCTAACTGCTGGTGTCCACCAGGGTGTTCATGGGTTACCACCCCTTGAGGCACCTATGACCTTGAGACCACAGCTCACAGTTGCAGCTTCAGCAATGGAAGCTTTGAACTCTGAACCCACTCTGGTTTAATGTCCCCAACCCTCACTTGGGATGCCAGAAAAGCTCTGCTGTAGGTGGGAGTTGAAGGTCTCCCAGACAAAAGCCTCCTCCAGGTATTCCCAGTTCGACCCCCACCCCCACCACCACCACACTATATGTTTGGGCTTACATGATTCTGCCATGAGACTTCCCTCTCCACCTGACCCAAGGCCAGATCTCCTTCCTGATTCCACATGGTGGATTCAAACCCATAGCCTCCATCTCCTTAGTTTCTGAAGCACTCATTCAATCCCTGAGCTTCCACCATCCTAAATGCTCACATTTTGTGTTTCACTCTAACAAGAAAGTTGCCATTTTAATATGTATATGCAGAGATATCAATAATTTTTTCAAAGTGCAAATGTGCTGTCATCAATTGTTTTAATCTGTAATGATGCTCTGACACTAGACTTAAAGTAGCCTACTCTATCACTATCCTGGTCTTGCTATTATGACTCCCTTTTCTATAACACGGCTGTCTCCAAGAAATAATGTATTTCATGTCTCAACTGTGCAGTACATCTCACTGTTGCTGTTCATTTTAAAGTTACGTGCTTTTGCTACCAACATGATGGTTTGTTAGTTGTGATTGCGGTGGGCAGACAGGGGCCCAACTTTGACCATCTTGCATTGGGGCCCAGCCCTGACTTGTTACGCCTGTGAAAAGGATAGGTCTAGCAGTTTTTAAAAGAAATGATCCAGTCTGTCTGGCTTGCAAGTATTGCTGGCACGTCCCTGCCTGTCATGGCATATGAAGATCTAAGAGGCACGTCGTGTGACTCGCTCCATGTTAGGATGGTGCGTTTTAAGTGAAGGGAGCTCCTAGGACAGTAGTCTGACTATAATGAAACCTTATCGAAACTTTAATCCGTAGCTTGAACTTGGTTACAAGTAGTCAACAGTTCACTGATTTAATGTGCGAGGGTCTGCGACAGATCATATTCTTGTGATCGTTTGTGTACAAGGTGACATAGGGTGAAATTCACCGCTTCGAGTACGTGTGTGTGTCTCGTGTGTGCCTAAATCGATTTCCACGATTGGGTGTCAGCGCAGTTAAATCGGAACCTTCCGCCTGTCGGACAGTGCACGACAGCTTTAAACAGTCAACGTTTACAACTTACCCCCTTCGACACTGCACGATCCCCCTGAGACGGAATATGACATCCGTCGCGTACAGAGTGCATCGCAGCGACCATGATTCGATTCGGAGCCGTAATCCGGCGAGCCGCGGCGCAGCCTGCCAGTCAACAGATTCTCCGTCTCCATGCAGGAAATCTCCAAACCACGGGAAGCTTTTATATACTGCCTTCTTCAAGACTGAATTAAGTAAAACATCGACTATAGGGAAAGGGTCGTTAAATACCCGTCACGATCGGGATCATATGTCAGATTAACAGTTCCACCTAGTTATATTATTTAAGGTTCACCAACAATTTGCTGTAGTTTCGACCAGCGCAACACTATTGGAGGGGTTGGAGGAGTGGGGGGAGACTTGTTTTAGGAAGCGGCTGTCATCTACTCCCTCCCCCTCAGTCCGGGAGTATCGCTTTACAGTGACTTTTACAGTCCAGTCACAGAGTTTCCGTTCATCTGCACACAGGGTTTAGCGAGAAAGATGGTTTATCATTCACCTAAAGCGACGTCTCCAGTCTAAACCGATTACAGGTATTTCAATCCTTATGAACAGGACGGTGCCACAATGACCGAAAACGATCGGTTTGATGTATGAATTGTCGTGAGCATTAACTAGTTACAATGGCCATGTGCGCTATTCACAGATGATTGGGGAATAGTTGCAATTATAACATCACCTTGCACGGCAGCTTCCACAATCAGTATGACCATATGGGTGAATGTGAAGCATATATTGTAAAGTGCTTTGAGTAGTCAGTTGACTAGAAAAGCGCTATGTAAAGGAAATCCATTTGTTTATTTCACCATTTTAAGATTGCATTGTAAAGGTCACTTAGATGAGCGATGAAACGTTTCTCTCAATAAACGTTGTTTCCAGATGAAGCGAACCAACTTTTTTCCTAATTTTCTTACCTGGATCATCGAGCATGCATAGACATTTACCCTCCAGTGCTGTGACACAGCTGAAAGCGCTCAACATAACAAAGCAACTCCTCCTATTATAGGTCACATCGGGGCTTTAACCACAAGGCTACAAAGTTCGAAACCTATGAGTCACATCTTGACAGACTACATTTTGATCATAAACATTGAGCTGGCCTTATAGACTGATTACCGCCAAAAGAAAGCACAAAGAAAAGGACTACTGTCAAAGCAATATTTTCCTTAAATTGAACTCTTCTAATAACAATGAGACCATTGTTATAAGATATAGCTGACAGAAAACCATTTTTATATACAAAGAACATTTACAACTGAACATGATCCAGTGGGATGAGCAGATTAAACTTGTTTAATGATTATTGGAAAACATTAATAATTATGCCAAAGTTTTAGGTTGATTCCTTATCTCACTTTCTCTCACAATGGACAGATAGATAGATGGAATTTACAGTGTTGTTTCGTCGAGGGTGGACTAATCTCTTCTATTATGTAAAGTTTCTTAGAATAATCTGGGAGCACTTGATCCTTGCGACCCCCTTCTGAACAAAAAAGAAATTCTGGTTACAGTCCAGGCTTCTCCAGGGACGTCAGTGGACACTGCAAATCTCAGGATTTTCATTGATTGTGGTCGTTTCCTGCCTCCATCTCAGGCATCTCCATCCTTGAGAGGGGAAAAATAGTTTGGAATCTAATGAAACAATGGAATTATCTTCTTTACAGAAGTTCAATTAAATCCATGAAAAACCAGCAGTGTTCCTGCAAACTCGGGACAAACACTTTGACCATGACTTTGCACAAAAAAAAGAGATTTCCTTGAGAATAGAATGATGGCACCATTGTTTTAAACTTTACATTTTCATAGGAAAACATATATACTGCATATCATAAATTGGTATACTTAAGTAAGAAAGTAACAACCTATTTTGTGTTGACAATTAATACAAGTACACCAGAGAAAAATGTTTTGTGAGGTCTTTAGCTTGTTTTTCATCTTTATCGGACAGAAGCAGTGAAAGCCAGACAGGAAATGGGAAGGGGGGGTGCCATCACATGCAACAAAGGTTACTGGCTGGAATCAAACCTGCAACGGTTGCGATTATGTGGTATACAGTGTGACCATTCAGTTAAAGAGGCACCCCCAGATTTTTTATAATGCCATGACATGGTCATCTAAAGTCAGGTTCCAGATCTTTTGGTGCTTATCCCAGGGTTCATTGGGCAGGAGGCCTAGTCCCTTCTAGGGCAGGCATGAGGGATAAAGGGCAGAAGACCTTCCTGATGCCCTGCGATGGGTTTGATCCCACAGCCTCTAGTTCCCAAAGCACACATTCTAACCCTGAACTACTGCAGCTCCTATTTTTAACAACATGTATTCAATTCATATATTACATTTAGTAACTTGATTTTAATCCTATAAAAGGGACATAGCAAGAAATGAAAGTTTGATATATATTTGTCCACATGTTGAAGTTTAAAATTTGATCAATAGACAAATTCATGATATTCGGCCATGGCTTCCCTCGAAATCACAATGCTACCTGGTAAGGGGGCCTCCGGTGGCGTAGGGGGTTAAGGCACCTATGTTCAGTGGATCTCTGCACAATGCAGTTGGCTGTTCGAATCTAGGGCGTTTCCAACCATGGCCGGAGGTTCAAAGTTAGTGGGGCATAATTGGCTAAGCCTCACATGGCTATAGGGGTTTAGGTTGAATAAAGGATTCTGGGTTTGCTGGTATCCCCCTCTGGGTCGTCTGGGCGCTCATGGTTAAGTGAACGGAAAGTACTCTGCTTCGTTCTCCTCGGACGGCAAAGTACTGTACTTTTCCCGCGAGACCATGATGTGTGAAATAGTGAGGGCTAGCCGTCATGTGACTTGGAGGACTCACATGTTACGGGTTCCTGTCGACTTCTTTCCTGTCTAAGTTCTAGAGGGGTATCCAAGCTGACTAACCCAGTAGACAACTCAGGGAATTCGGGTGGGGGAAAAAGGATTACATTTCAAAAAAAAAAAAAAAATTCACCTGGTAAATTCCAACTTCTTTGTCGATACACCTGAACTGCCAGGTCCATCTGGTGTTGTAGAGGAAAGGTCGAAGGTCAAAGCGGTTGTCGTCAGGGCTGTAATTCACAGCGTGATAGGACGGAGTCACTGTTGTCATCTTGTGGCGGTTCACTGAGTACATCCTGAAGAAATGCTTCACCTTTGAGGCCACCTAAAAGTTGAGGCCATAAAATATTACCAGAACATCCATTTTCAGGAGAAAATGTGGAGGCACAGTGGTTACTACAAGGTTGGCAGTGGTTGCTATGTGGTTGCTGGAGGATTACAAATATTTGATTTGGTGGTGGTTGCTAGAACAAACATAGGTGGTTTCAGGTGCATATCAACCATAGGAGATCCCATAATGACCGAGATATAGCCCACAGAGATCTGTGACCAGCCAATGATACAACAATCAAATGTTAAGACTTAGCCTTCTACCATGAAGGCATTTAAATAATCAGAATTAAAAGTTAAGTTTAAAAATATTTTGTAAAATGTTGAATATATCCTTCTAAAACAACTGAACATTGTAACATTTTAACATTTATTATGAACTGGCACTAGTTGGAGGTCAACATTTTTGAAGACAATGAAGAAACGGTGACAACATCAGTCTGCTAATTTTCAGCTAGCCCACTAAATAAATATACATCATGGATTATACCATGACACCAATGTAAACGAGTCACTTGAAATATAATCTCTTTGATATATCTATAGGATTCAAAATAATTCATCCATCCGTCCATTGTCAACCGCTTTTCCGAAATTGGGTTATCTCAGTTCTCATTGGGCAAAAGGCGGGGTACACCCATGAAGGGTCGCCAGCTTATTACAAGGTAGAGCAGTTAATATAGGCCGCAATTAATATACATCCAAACTTGTTCCAAGAATGTCTATTCTACAAATTCCACAGATATGGTTTTCAAGAAATAGACCATATCAATTGGAAAAAATAATGTTGCAAAATCAGGAGGCAGTCGGGAACCAAACCTCGGTTGTCACCATCAAAGGCCAGGAGTGTAACCAGTTAGCAAAACGTCCAAGTCCTTAACCAAGGGCTAGCAAGCTTTTTTATTAACCTTTGGTTATTGCACTACCCCCTTCCTTCTGGAAATGTGTCTCTGCCCCTGGGCCTGAAAACCCGGGGGCTCAGCTCTTCGCTTGGGTCCGCCTCACAAAGGACGCTACCAGCTCCCCCACGGTTCATGGGAGCACTTCTGATGGCCCATGGTCCACAATCCCACTTATGACACCAATGTAGCAAACTTGGAGGGGGCTGGCAGTCGGGAACCGAACCCGGGTCGTCCGCATCAAAGAAAAGCCCACTAACCAGTTAGCTAAAAGGTCTAACTCCTTAGCCAAAGGCTAGCAAGCTTTTTTATCAACCTATGGTCGTTACAATATTGAAAAACTTAAGTTCTAGGTCAAGCTCTTTTCAAATGCCTAAATTCACGTTTAATATTACAAGACAGACATATTTTTAATATATATTTACATAAATATATATTTAGTCTCATAAAATATAATATAGTGGGTATATACTCAGTGGGTAGAGTGGTCGTCTGGCAATCGGAAGGTTGTAGGTTCAAGCCCCGCACCTGAAGAGAAGCGTGTCGAAGTGTCCTTGAGCAGGACACTGTTCTCTTAATTGCTCTGCCCTTTGATGGACTGGTGACCCTTCAAGCGTGAGTAATGCTAAGATTAACCATTTTCCTGAACCTCAAGGATTATGATGTAATCCATCAAGATATTGATTCACATTGTACCTGGCAAGGATTTGATGTCTTTTTTAAACACTTAGATTCGTACTAAGAACAAATGGAAATATCGACTATTTGACTGATGTGTTCACTTAATGTTCTTGATATTGCCCCTCAACCACTTCTGTCAGTGTCTGTGTCAAGTGTCCTGAAGGGATCCATGACACTGCCATAGCCTTGGAGAGACTACAGCAGCGGGCTGTCTGCCAGAGAGCGCACTTACCTGCACGGGAGAAAGAACCTCTTTCCAGGTGTGGATGAGTTTACAGAACATACTATAGGGGCCACACCTTGAGATCTTCCTAAACTGACCAATGACGGACAGTTCAGAGTAAGTCAATCCCATGTCGGTCTACAGAGAGGGGTGGGGTTGGGGGAGTAGTATGGGTATGAATAAAATGGGTAAACAAGAAGGTGAATGGTTAATTTGAGAGAGAGCTATAGAGCAATACTGGGGACAGAAAAGAGGGTACTCCTAAAAATGATGTTATAACCTGTTTTTCATTAATCTTCAATATTTTGTCACTTTTTTCTCCCATTTATTACCTTATTTATATACACTTTTATTTCCATGTTAGTACAGTTTTTATGATAATATTTCTTACTTTTACTTTAGAATAAAAGCATGCCAGTGTCATATTAGGAAATAGGCATTACCAAAATATATTTTCAAATACTAGTTTGTACTTAAAACAAATTTGCGCTTCTCTCTCATAGTCTCTTTCTCCTTCATGTAACTCTTATGGAAAATACGTACAGGATTGTTAGCAACTGAATAACTACTTTAATATTTCAGCTTGTAAAACATTGTATTACCTCATCAGTCTGTGACACCTGTCCATTAACCAGGGGCTCCAGTTCAGCTGTGGGAGGGGCAGCCAGAATGCTACAGGAGACACCAACACAACTGACATCAAACACAAGATGCTACCATTACAGTTTGTATAGTATGACAATGATTCTTGTTTATTCATTTCAATAGCCCCAGCTGAGGAAAATATCTATGGTAAAATACATAAGATAGTGAAAGTTTGAACCAAAAACATCAATGAAACGGCTGGAACTAATCTCACCATGCAGTTATATTTGCAGTAATGTGTTTTTAAGAAAATATATTCATGCTTAATTTCTTTAAAAAAAGATTTGACTGCTGTCTTCTTTTGCTTCTCCACATTCTATACTGTTCTAAGAAAAAACTAGAGAAACTGCATCACAAAAACGGTGAATCCGTTCATCTGGATCAAATGTCTATTTAGAAACATTTAGTCACTCAAAGAGGTGACATCTTCAGTCTGAGCAGACTGCTAAAACTGATGTGTTGGCTTTCTTCGATTGGGAAATTAAGATTAGTGATGGAGAACATTTGATTGATTTGATTTTGATTTGATTCATTTGATTGCAAACCTACACATACGGATCAGTATTTACAGTTCGACCCCCACCACCCTCCAGAGCATAAACTGGGAGTCATCAGGACTCTGTACCACTGGGCTGACGACATCCCCACTTACTCAGCGGGTGGGAAAGAAGAGAAGTCCCATATTAAACAGGCCCTGGTTAAGTGTGGTTACCCTAACTGGGTGTTTGATAAAGCCAGGAAGCCTCCCAAACAGAACTCCAGCCAAGTGGAGGGAGAGGAGGAGCCAACGCGCAGACCGGTAGTGATTCCGTATGTGGCGGGAGTGTCGGAACAGTTGAGACACGTTTTTTCCAAAAATCGCATCTCAGTTGCATTTAAATTCCAAACACACTGCATCAAAAGTTGGTCCACCCCAAGGATCGGGTCCCCCGCCACAAACAGAGTAACGTAGTGTACGCTGTTAAATGCCAGGAGGACTGCAGTGACTTGTACATCGGGGAGACCAAACAGACGCTGGCTAAGAGAATGGCGCAGCGTAGGAGAGCCAACACGTCGGGCCAGGACTCTGTGGTCTACACCCATCTTCAGGGTAGTGGACACTCATTCAAGATGATGATGTTCACATCCTTGATAGGGAGGAACGCTGGTTTGAGAGGGGGATGAAGGAGGCCATTTATGTCAACAGGGAATGCCCATCATTGAACAGGGGTGGTGGCCTGAGAGTACATCTGTTGTATTATTACAGTGCCGTGATTGCATATATTCCCCAATGCTCTGTGAATGGTGCTCATTACCATTGAATTTGCAATCAATGACCAACTCGCATATGAACCCAGCCTTTTGTTATGTGGTATCGGTGTATTCTTAATAAGTCGTGAATGCTTGCAGTCTGCTCAGACTGAAGATGTCACCTGTTTGAGTGATGAAACATTTCAGAATAAACTTCTTATTCGGCTGACCTGAAACTGGAAACAGCAAGCATTTTTTTCCGTTAAAATTGCAAAGGAATTTCTGTTCCAATTTTTATGTCTCCCAGTTGATTGCAATGATGGTCGCTTCTCCTGCTTCAATCACTTCATAAAATCAGAAACACTGTTTGTTGGTGTGGCATAGAACAAGATAACAAAATTGAACATCCAATTCAATATCTCTCTGTAAGCAATAGCAACAACAAAAGCAGTCCCTGACATTACCTTCTGAGTGAGGTGAGTTGGAAGTGCTCCACACAGTAGAGCAGGAAGCTCTTGAGATCAGTCTTACTGATCCCTCCTATTGGGTTGATATCGGCACTGGAGCAGTCATACTTGGTGAAGTAACCTGTCAGGCTTCAGCAAGCCAAAATGAAGAGGGAGTGTTTTGAAAATAATGGTATGAAACTAAGGTTGAATTTATAGATTTGATTGTTTGACTGAAAAAGAATGGGTACAACAACCTTTGGGGAAATGATCGTTTTAGTGTTGCTAACGAAATTCCCCGAAATGGCTTTGTTTTACACAAACAATCACAATAGCAAAAGATTTTGGTGACTGACCACTTTTCATCTTCCAGTCATATCAAATAAAGCCTACATTTAGCTACCAAAGGACAGATTACATAATTATTATTCGGTGTCTCTTTTGGAAATATGTGGGCAAATGTATAATTGATATATGACCCAAGTGAAAAGTGCTCATTTTCTTTCAATGTAATAATAATAATAATAATAATAATAATGATTCCCCTATCAGTCCCGCAAGGGGAAATTTGTTCTCTGCATTTTTGACCCAACCTATTGTATAGGAGCAGTGAGCTGCCAACATATGGCGCTCAGGGAGCATTTAGGGGTTAAGTGACATCGGAAGAGCGTCGTGTAGGGAAAGAGTGTAGATCTCG
>OMLC01098006.1:0-17069 GCA_900302585.1 Regalecus glesne
CCACATGAATCCCCTGAGTGTCCTACTGCTGGGTCAGTCTCTTTGATCCCCTCTAGAACATCAACAGGAAGGAGGAAGTGGTAGCATGTGTCTCCTCCAAGTCACATGACCACTAGCCCTCACTAGTCCACACATCATGGTCTGGTGGGGAAAGCACAGTGCTTGGCCGTCAGAGGAGAATGAAGCAGAGTACTTTCCCTTCACTTAACCAAGAGGCCTGGACCACCCAGAGGGGGACACTAGTGAACCCACAATACTTTATCCAACCTAACCCCTATACCCATGTGAGGCTTAGCCAATTATGACCCACTAACTATGGACCTCTGGCTGTGGTTAGAAATGGCGCTGCTGGGATTCGAACACCCGACTGCATGACACAGAGATGTACTGAACATAGGTGTCTTACCCCCCTACACCACCGGAGGCCTCCTAGAGATCTGAGTTCTTAATACCTTAATATGGGCAGCATTCAAGATGGACACTAACCAGGTTTCCTTTGTAGAGGAAGCACACGTAGGCCGTTTTCAGCTAAGGATTGTAAATATTAGAATGATTTCAAAGAGGAGGCAAAGGACCATTGTAGAGATGGTTATCTATTAATATCATTCAAGGATTTTCAACCCAGCAAGATTTTCATTGATTGTCTTTCATTTGGATATGAATAATTACATTTGAAACACAAACAAGTGGTCTTGATACACTTCCAAAACAATCCCAGAAACAGTTCGTTTGGTGAGAATGCAACCTAACCAATCGCTATGCATCCTGGGATCACCTCACTGCCAAGCGGTGAGGTTTTATGTCAAGGTAATTGCCCATCCGGGCATACTTTACCTTGCAGGGAAGAATGGAGACAGTACATCTCCATCTAACGAAATGCTTTTCAAAAACTGTCTTGATTCATGCGAAATTATTTGCAAAGAAAACATCGCTATGTCAACTAGAGGATCACGACAACGACAAAGCTCTGTAGACACAGCTGGTCCCGGAGCTCATTTTAAAGCTTCAGTCTATAAGAAGAAGAAGCTTTATCTATATGTTATCGTACATACATACAATTTGATGTGTCCTCTGCACTTAACACATCCTATTGTATAGGAGTACTGAGCACTTGCAGCACTCAGGGACCAACTCCATTTCTTTTCCTACTGCCTTACTCAGGGGCAAAGGCAGGAGTATTAACCCTGATATGCATGTTGGTTTTTTTTGATGGTGAACGGAAGTCGAAGCACCAGTGCACCTGGTAGAGGATTCAAACCCAGGCCTTTGTTGCTGTGAGGCGACTGCTTTCTGCTTACTGCTGCACCACAAATGTACAAATGTACTTCTATCATTACAAAACAAGGGGCCGTGGTGGTTCAGGGGTAGAGCGTGCATCGGGAACCAATGAGCCGGAGGCTGCAGGTTCTAACCTACTGTGGGGCATCGGGAAAGGCATTTGGTCTTAATCCCCAGTGTCTGACCTGGGATAGGCTAGTGACCTGTCCAGGGTGTTTGTCCACCTTCCGCTCAATGAGCGCTGGGATAGGCTCCAGCAGATCCGTGACACAACTTCGGTAAAGGAGTTGACAATGACGTGACCCATTGTAAAAGGACCAAGTGGATTTATCCCATAAGACACACATTCCCACACATAAACTGACCGACATGGTAATAAAGTGCCTGCACATGTCCTTTTCCTTACAAATCACGGTTGCCTCAAATGACTGCGGTGTGAAATGAAAACCAGGGTAAACCATGGGTAAAGGCAATATTGCACATTTGCCTGATTTGAAGCTAAGTAAACAACATATTAGAACATGCCTGGGGATGGAATACGACACAATAACGTGACAATGAAATGTGGCCTGGTTAATGACACATGATTAAACCTATGCAGGGTTAAATGTAGGTCACTGATTGCTAAAGTAAGGAACCGTGCAGTGTGTTCCAATGGCATAAATAAGGCATAAACAAATGACCCACAGGATCATTAGCATGGGTATACAGAGGCTTTACCTGTGATAAATGAGCTTTCAATAATGCATGGAGCGACAACAGAGCAGCTCAAACTGTCAGGTTTGCCATCTGCTGTTACTCATCAGATGCCTTGCTAGAGGCACGGCGGAAGAAGTAAATGTCACTTAAACCAGATGCCAAAGGAAAGAATGCAGATTGGATCGATGTGAGCCTGCCAGTCATGCAACACACAGAATGATTTCAGTAATTACATATGAGAATCGTTCTGTCTGTTGCACCACCTTAAGTTGTTGATGTAGCTCATTGGTGGAGCGAATGCTTCAGGAGCTAAACAGCCAGAGGCTGCAGGTATGAACCCACCACGGGGCATCAAGAAGGATACCAGGAACTGATTCTGAAAATGGGCTTCTCATCAAGCAATTAACATGAAGGGCAAAAAAAAAAAATATTTAAAATGACAGTGCAGGTAACTTCCAAACGCATTTGGCAAGGATTACAGATGACTTACTTGAAAACAATATAAAGATAATACCCCACCCCTTCGCATGGCGCTTGTGACAAATGCCACTGGAAGCAAAGTTCCTTTGCTTTGGTGCTGTGCTGTGTACTTTGAGGTGAATATGTTAAATAATCTGGTTTCTCCAAACCGCAGAAGGAAAGTAAATGCTGTTTACCGAGCATCATGTAAATGAATGGGATTACGTTTCTTTCCTGTTTGTTGAAATGAATATAAAGTATCTATTAATCCCTGGGGAGAAATGTACTGTTGGCATTTGGCCCATCCTCCTCCTCCTGTGACCGAGCAGTGGGCAACCAATGTATAACACCTTGGGACCACTTCCCTTCTTCTGAGGCCAGCTGCTGCTAATAAAACCCACCATAAATACTGCTTGGTAATAATGAGACTGTAATTTATTTATCTGCACTCAGCTCCTGTTATCTATTTTATGTACTTAAGTTACAACCACCCAGGTTCCATTATAAACCAGATGTTTGCCAAGCGCATGCCACTGCATGTCTTTCAGTAGACTGTCTGGTTGTCATGGTATTTGTGACCCCTTCCTCCTCTGCTACTTTTCCAATGATGAACCGAACAACAATTTTGCCCAATCAAAGGGCAAAAAGCAACCCCACCCCCCACAGACAAGCCAAATCACAGAAAGTATACAGCCTTCTTTTATACGCAGGCCCTCTGACATTTTGCAATCTTGTAGATTTGAAGAGAAAACAAAGGACCTTTTAGAATCGCAGTTGGTTCACGCTGGTTCAAACATTGGTAGAAATTCTTGCCACCATTTGGCCTGAAGTCAAAACACATTTCAGAGAACATTCATTTCATGAGTGAGGAGAATGCGGACTCTCACCTAACATGTTGACATGGCAGCTATAGAGAGGAAATGCCAAATCTGCCTGCACGTACAACAGGGGCAAAAAAAATGTGCCCTCAGATTTCACTTCTGCAGGGAATCTGCCTCCTACCAATGGGGTCAAGTCAGGCAGGGATATGAATAGATTGCTGAGGTATTGCTAAGCTTAACATTATGCTCAGATGGAAGCAGACTCGAGAAAGTCAATCTCTCTGGAGATATGTAGAGAAGAAAACAGGAGGTAAGGACCTGAGAATTGCTATCGGGAGGAGGGCGAGGAGGAGTTGAGAGAGGGAGGGTCAGGTTTATGATAAGAGCATAAAACCAAGTCAAACTTCAGAAATCAGACTAAAGAACCAAGGAACAACATTTGATAAGAACAGTTTATAAGTAGAGTTTTCATGCTTATAGGCTTATAGCTGCAAGTTGCTCAACAGTGTCCCACAATGCAACGGGGAAATAAATTGTCATTTTGAATCCTGAAAAAAACAAAACATAACATGAACCAGCAAAATTCAGAGATTTAACTTTTTGGGGGTATATTTCACAGGTTCTTGTTTCTCTTGGTCTTTTTTTTTAAATGACCCTTGTTCCTAATGTCACCTACGGCCGTGAAGGTTGGGTCATGACTGAAAGATTCAGATCACAGATACAAGCAGCTGAAATGGGTTTTCTCAGGAGGGTGTCTGGAGTCTCTCTCAGAGACAGGGGGAGAAGTTCAGTCATCATGAGGGTCTCAGAGTAGAGCCTCTGCTCTACCTAGAGAGGAGCCAGTGGAGGAGGTTCAGCATCTAGTCAGGAGGTCACCTGGTCTCCTCCCTAGTGAGGTGTTCCAGACACATCCAGCTGGGAGGAGGCCATGGGGTAGACTGACCACTGCCTCAAACAAATATTCTTAACTGCCCATTTTCACCCCTGCCCTCACATTATACATTGCAGCAATGAGAAATGGGAGCAGGCAGCTTTTGGTACTCCAAACAGATCCATGATAAGGGAGCTATTCATTAAGGACTCCCAATTGAATGGGATGGGGGTTGCATTTGTAGAGATGGCTATAGATGATTGTCTGTCCTGCACTGGTAAAGAGCAGAGCAATTGTGGCGTGAATAAGGAATAGGGACAGAGAAGATGGGTTTTGATGCTGAGAAACCCAGCTGAGAGACCGTGAAACATAGAGGGCCAACACACACAGGCTGAGTTACACCACAGCAGGCAGAAAATATTGTGTCTTCCACACAAATAAACAGGTTGATTATGGAGGGCTATGAGGCGGGAACCCCTGCCTTTCACCAAGATGATGCTGGAATGGAGCATGCACCCGAGTAATGCCTGGTAAAAATCAACAAATTGATAGTTCATTTCAGCACACATTTTATTTTCTAATAGCTACTTGCACCCCCATCTTCTTCTTTAACAATCTTGGGAAGGTCTTAAGGACAAACACTACAGAGGTCATTTTGAGTTTTCTGAAACACGAACAAGGTAGTTAAGAAAGTTATCTTATGCATGTGTGAATACATTATCTCATTGATGACAGCATGGCTGGTGTTCATTATAATTCACAAAATTGATGACAAAATTCATCCTCACCTCCTTCTCGCTGACTGTTGCTATAGTGACATGATGAAACGAGTGTCCCTATGTCCAACTGTGGTGTGTGTATGTGTGTGGGTTAAAACACATGTTGATTAGAATTTGGCTTCTATCTTCATGAAAGTTTTATCCTTTCTGTTTATAGCACACAGTACTTTGCTTTTAGGAAGAGTAAAACTATGTGCCCTAGGCCAAGTTGTGAAGTTAGGAATGGTTGCACGGCAACTAGGAGAGTCATACTCGACTTGTGAGATGCCTACTTGTAGAGGAGGCACCATTCATGCAGAGAGGGTTGCGTCAGTGAGGCTAAAAGGAAATTTCAGGAGAAATGGAACAATGGTTACTCTGGTGTACATCAAGGGCCAGATAAAGTGGTGTGCCCAATCTTCAAGTAGGTGGATGAAATGAGCAAGGAGTTTAATACTAAAAAAAAAATCATTACAATGAGAGGCCGATTTTTACATGTCATGATTAGTCCCCAACTTGTGGGGTCCACAATGTGACTTATTGAATAGCTCATTGATGACAGATAAAATAGACATTTGAAAAATATTTCTCCAGTAATTATTTATTAATTTAGTGTCATTTTGCATGAGCAGTTAGGGGTTCAGTGTCTTGCCCAAGGACACTTTTACACACTGTCTGCAGGGGCCATGGATCAAACCACCAATCTTACAATTGCTAGATGACCACCCGAGCTCCTGATGTATATGAACGACCCCAACCAAATAAGCAAGCAACAAAACTGGGACCAAAGCAGTCGTTGGTTGGCTTTTGGAGTTTTTGGTTAGCTTGGCTCACATTGGCTGTGCTGGGTTTCTGTTGCCTGTCACAATAATTTCCACTCAAAATAACAAGCATGTTTGATATTAATATAAACCTCCCTTTATACTTGTGAGCCCCATTTGGCTTGGAAATATATAAAGAAGTTGAAGATTGACTTTTGAATGTCTCTATCAAGTTTGAGCAGCCTCCACCTTCCCCGATTCTCTAGTGGGGGACATCAAGGCCGATTATCCTAGAGTGTACGCCCGGCCCAAGATCCAGCAATGAATATACAGCTAAAGGCGGATCAACACTTGATGGAACAATAAAGCTGACAGATGCTGAAAGAGAAAGCAAGAGAAAATTTCAATCTCAAGTTTATCCCTGCACGAAACAACTAGAGCAGCAGTATAACACAGAGCTCTACACCAGGGAAGACTTTTAATAGGTACGTCCAACTCTATCTATGACGTCTTTGTCATGATCAAGAGACTTTGTAGCCAACAATTCCCCCCCAACTAATAATGTGGGTATTACCGCGGTTTTAGTTAGCGAGTCAAAACCTATCTAAAGCATAAGATGATACGCGGGGTACACAGCCAGAGAAGCCAAAGCCTGCATTAAATCCTTCATCTAATTCTCTGCCCAGTGGGAGGCCGACACCCTCCAACCAGCCTCTGGCCCATTGGGGAGGTGGTGTCTTATGAACCGGCTTCAATTACTCCTCCTTCACTGTTAGCTCATTAAAGCTAACTGAGAGAGCATGATAAAGCCCCCTTTGCCTTCAATTTCTTTCTGGGCTTTGTACCAGGAGAAGCATAAATAGGTCTATGAGGCACGCTGCAAAAAGGGACAAGCTCATCAAAATGACTTGATCTTGTTTCCAGACTCTGCCGTCTTCCTCCGACTCAAATGATCTTCCTACCCAAGACCTTGCAGCAATACGCCATGAAGAGAAAATAGTTTTTCAAAAGCTGGACAATTATTTGCCACTTGAGATAAGATTTGTTCTCCCTTTTCCATCCATTGTCAACCACTTATCTGAAGTCAGGTTGTGGAAACAGAAATTCCAGTCGGAGAGCCAAAACTTCTCTTCTCCTGGCCACACCCACCGGCTCTGACTGGAGGGGTCCTGAGGTGGTCCCAAGCCAGGGTGGAGATATAATCCCCCCACCTGGTCCTTAGTCTACCCTGTGGCCTCCTTATGTGCCTGGATCACCTCACTAGGGAGGAGACCAGGTGGCCTCCTGACTAGATGCCCAACTGGCTCCTGTTTACGTAAAGGAGCAGGGGCTCCACTGCGACTCCCTCATGATGACTGAACTTCTCACCCTGTCCCTTAGATCGATGCCAGCCAACTTCCTAAAAAACCCATTTGGGCCACTTGTATCCATGATCTCATTTATTTGTTCATAACCCTACCTCCATGGCCATATGTGAGAGTAGGAACAATGATTGACCAATAGATTGAGAGCTATACCTTGTGGCTCAGCTTTCTTTTTGTCAATGTCCCCTCCTCCAACACTAAATGGTAAATAGACTTGTGTAGCGGATGCCAACTAGCATGGGCTAGCTGGCAGCAGTACGCGGTAAAAAAGATCCTCACACCCCTGGCCTTAAGACGGCTTCAAACCACTGAGTTTAAGTCCAGGCTTTTAGCTCAGTGGTTAGAGGGATTCTTAAGGGGTGTGAGGATTTCACCACGTACTGCTAGCCCATGCTAGTTGGCATCCATTACACTTGCTCTTATATGGCACTTTTCTATTCTGCAACACTATCATCTTCTTTTGTTTGTTTTTGCAATTCATGGGGCCCTGGTAGCTCAGTGATAGAAGATACACTTCCAGAACTGACGGGCCAGATGTTGCCGGCTTGGGCCCACAACAGGGCATCAGGAAGGGCATCCAGCCTTAATCACTGAAGCTCCATCTAAATCTGTCTCCTGCCCCACAATGTGAGGACTGACCGTGACAATAAAATGGACCTTTATCTCTCTCTCTCTCTCTCTGTGGTGCAGCCATTACTCTGACTCCATGGACACTATTTGTGCTCAGCTCACCATTAACACTCTGGGAAGCTCATGTAACAACATGCTGAGCTGCTGTCCCCTAAAGAGGTTAGATAACCAACAATTTCATAACCTCCCCTGTCCCTCTGACCATGAGGGACATCTTAATCCAGTTAGATTCTTGATCACAAAGTCATCGCACTTATCACCCAAGGAGATTTGACAATGGTTGCAGTGGCTAGGGGAGAACAAAAAATTGGCATGCAGTTATTTTCACTCACACACTGACCAACCTGCTGGCTGTCCGTCCACTTGGACTACTCATTCCATGGAATGTGATTATTGCCCTGTCTCAGAAAAAATAAAAATCAATTTTCTTCACCTCACCTTTCAATTTAGACCTGGCATGACCACTTGTGAAAACACACACGCACACACACATTATATGAGTGACCAGGTTATAAAGTAAGAAGACGTCCGACAGCCATGGCTAAGCTTTTTCTGCATTTTTTCTAAAATCTATGTCTTTGAAACCCAAATTAAACCCTTTTTATTCTGGATAGTAAGCAATTTGCTAAGCAGAAAGCTGGTAAAAACACCACAGTGGTCCAGGTTCATATCCAACCCAGGGTTTTTGTGACATCTCTCTCTCTCTCTCTCTCTCTCTCTCTCTCTCTCTCTCTCTCTGAAAAACACATATAGTCAGGATATGTGAATATAAGCCACACATCTGTTCAATAGCCTTTGCTTTATTACCACGATGGACTGTTTCTGTGTGAAAATGATCGAGGTTCTCAGTTTCTGTTCCACACACCTGCAAGTCTACCAGTGGCTCGCTCTACCATCTGTATGACCTGCATGGTTAGCAATTTATGGTGATTCATGTTGACTCTCCAATCTAATCTCCAGCCAGCAGTACTGCAGAAGGCTTGTGATCGTTGGAACAAGCGGAAATTAAACCGTCCATTTTGAATGAATTAATGCAGGTATTGACTCTTGGATGCTTGTTTAATTCTGCTAATGAGGACCTTTTTAGGGGTGGTGGTGGTGGGGGCGGTGGTGGAAGGAGCACTGAGGTGTAAAATACGGTGTCAACCCAGCAGTACTTCAATCAGAGGATCTGAGGACGTGTGTCTATGGGAACAGATAGCTTGATAACAAACCAATTATGATACAGTCAGATGTGTCAACAGCTGAGCTCCTGACACCTGTTTCAATTTGGAGGCTGGGCCGTTACACTGCATCCTGATTTGGAGGATAGACCACGGGTCTCTCCTGTGACATCCATTCAGTCCTGTCTAGCGGTGAAATATTCATGTGTCTTTGTGCTGAGAGCTGACGGAGGGAGAATGATAAACACATCTGCATACTGCAAAGATGGCACACAGGAAATCAGCTTGACAGCAAAACATTTGTGTTATAGTGCTGTGGGTAAAATGTGGCCCTCATTAATTCATCACCTCACTTCTCCTTTTCACAATGAGGATGAAAAGAATCTCCGTATTATTAAATAATCGCCAGCTCTCACAGCTATGAATTGGCTGTGGTAGCTCAGCATTAGAGCGTGTGCTTCCGTAACTGTCGGGCCAGATGCTGCAGGTTCAAACCCACTGCAGGGCTTGAAGAAGGACATCCAGTCTTAATCCCCCAAGCTCCATCTAAGTCCCTGTCCACCCCCACAACGCTGGGGACTAATTGTTATGTGTAAAACTGGGCTTTCTCTGACATCCAAGAATTAAACACATAAATGGACCAATAGTGCTAAGTCATCACCATATTCTCCTTCTAGGCTTGGCTTTCCAGCCAGCACATCTTAATCCTGTGGATTCTGCAGCAACAGCATCGGGGGCACTCACAGCAGTAGGCGAGATCCCATGTTCGCCGATCTGTTTTCCCCACAGGCTCCCAGAGCTGAGCTCATTTAGCAGCCTGATGTGTTGTAATTAAGATTGGTGGTGGATAGCACTGCTGTTCCTCGGGTAGCCTCTGCACTCCGTCCTCCACTGGAGAAACTTCTAATGAGTCTATTAGTCTCCTATGAGGGCTTATGGAATTGGTGCAGCAGATGTTTGTCACATCTGGGGAACTGGTCGTTCATAAGTATGCATCTGGGGCTATGTTCCTAGTGCTTTTGTATGTGCATCTCCTTTTTAAGTCTTGTGTAATTTGTAGGTGATATTGTTCATAAGTCGCTGGATAGTAGTGTGTTGCTCAAGGACACCTCGACATGTTTTCAGCAGAACCTTCCGATCGCCAGACAACCCCTCTGCCCAATGATCTATACCGCTCCCATGATGGCATGACTCACAACAATATGGCTTGAAGATTTTAACTGCAGCTTGATTTTCAAAAACATCACGTTTTAATATTTCGTATAACGTAGCGGCATGGCTCAGTAGGTAGAGCGGTCGCCTGGCAATCAGAAGGTTGCAGGTTTGATCCCCACACCTGCAGAGAAATGTGTCAAGGTGTCCTTGAGCAAGACACTGTTCCCCTAACTACTCTGCCCTGTGATAGACTGGTGACCTATACAGGGTGTACACCGCCTTTCACCCAATGAGAACGGAGATAGGCTCCAGTTCCCCCATAACCCGGTTTCAGATAACCAGTTGACAATGGATGGCTGGATGGATGGCTGGATGGATGGCTGGATGGATGGATGGATGGATGGCTGGATGGATGGCTGGATGGATGGATGGATGGATTATGTTTTAAAGCAAACTGGCCAAATAAATCAATCAAGCAGTAGCGATAAAATATGACAACTCAACTAATGTCTTCATGGCAAGTCATTGTCTCGTTATTTCTCTCTCCACTGTATAAATATCCCCTTATAATTCCATTTGTTTGCTTGTATCGTAACATGTCCATCCATCATCCGTCCATCATCAACTGCTTATCCGAAGATGGGATGCAGAGGTATCAGTTCTGGCTGTGGACCTCAATCTTCCCTTCACCTGGCCACACCCACCAGCTCTGACTGGGGGTCCTGAGGCGGACCCAGGCCAGTGTAGAGATATAATCCCTCTCTCTGGTCCTCAGTCTACCCCGTGGCCTCCTCCCAGCTGGACATGTCTGGAACACCTCACTAGGAGAGGAGGGAGGAGACCAGATGGCCTCCTGACTAGATGCTGAACCTCCTCCACTGACTCCTCTCTAGGTAGAGGAGCAGTGCTCTCTTGTAGTATTTCAAACACAAATAATAATGTTCAATATTTCTCCATGCCAGATAACACCTGCTCATTATCACACCATGATAAACACACGTCCTATTCTGCAATTGCAAAAGGAAAGCCACCCTGGCTTTACGGGATTTACTTCACATTGTGACTACACCCATACTGTCACCCCCTCTGGGGCACCGTCAGCCCACTGTCCTGATGTGCATTGATTGAAGTGAAAAGCTTGAGCCATTCATCAAAGCTATTCAATGCTCAATTAACACACTATTTGTATTATGGCAGAATGGCGCCTGTGTCTAGATTAATACGTCTCCCTCTCCCTCACCAGTCAATCATGCATCATCCTCCCTGTCCCAGGACAATGCTACCCCCCTCCACCCACCCCACCGGGGGAGAGGAAGAGTGGAGAAGGAAGGAGGATGTGGCTAGTGAATGGAATGTAAGGGTGGGGGCTGGATGGAGTAGGGAATAAGGTTGTACAAAGGACAACAATGGAAAAGCCCAGGATGGAGAAGAAAAGGAACCAAAAGACTACTACAGAAGGTGGTACGGGACAAGGATTGGAGGAGAAAAGGACAATAGAGAGAAGTGCATGAGGAAGAGTGTTGGCCTTTATGTTAGGAAGGGGAGGGGGATATCGGGGTGGTGTTTGGGGAAGCAGTGCTCTGCGGTCTGGGATAGAAGGAGAAAATGGAGGAGTGGTAGAGTAAGACTATGATGAAGGATGACAACTGGTATAGATACCGAGGTGAAGAGGCGGTGAGGAGATACAGTGTGGTGTGCGGTGCTAAAGGGGGTGAGTGGTCATGCAGGGAACGATGAAGGAGGAAAATCAAGACGGATGGATGTAGCATGATGGATGAAGAAGAGATAGACAAAAAGAGGTTGATGTGTTGGTTGAAGTTGTATTGGGGAAGAGGGCCGAGGATAGCATGCAAAAATCCTATGCTTTAGAGAAAGAGGCCCGTTCTACATGTCATGATTAGTCCACACATTGTGGGGGTGGACATGGATTTATATGGAGCTTGGGAGATTAAGGCCAGGCGCCCTTCCCGACGCCTTGCGATGGGCTCGAACCCACAGCCTCTGATTTGTCGGTACCGGAATAGTGTGCTACTGAGCTACCGCAGGATTTGATTGGTTGATTTGTTTTGACGATTTCTTATAAATGTTGCGGGGAAGAATCACAGAAGGACAAATAAAGCATAAGTCCCACTATGGGTGTATAGAACTACTGGATTCTTCAGTCTTTCAGCATAAACAGAAGATTAAATGAATATGAAAACATTGACATCTGATATCTCCCATTAGGTCTTTCTTGCTCTCTCAATGTGAAGCGCGCTGAAGAAATATCTTCAGTTGTTTTAATGACCAAGCACGATTTTAAGAAGGAGAGTCAGCGCTGATTAGCGAAAGCTATTTCCTCATCAATATGCTGTCACCTGATGTCAAGACAGCCCTGCATCATTTGTCCTTAATAATCTAATTGAAGCTCCCATGGAGAGATGACTGGTCAGGAAAACAGTCTATTGGATGTTAGAGTTCTGCTGAGTGAAGGTTTGCAGGCATACAGATGAGCAGAGGTGAATCAGAGCAAACAAACAGAGGAGCACTTAATGTCCCTCAAACTGAACTATATGAGCAATTAAAACCTGTGATAACATTTTTTCTTTAACCGTTTTTGTGCTCTCATGTCTAATTTTTAACTAGATGAAAACGTAGGAGAATAGAATAGCTTTTATTTGGCTGGCAGAATTTGTTCTCCACATTTAACCACCCTACTGGAGAGCAGCAGTAGGCACAGCCGCCGAGCGGTTTGGGGCTCAGTGTCATGCTCAGGGAATACATATTCACTTGTGTGTGTATGTGGATGGATACTCGATAGGTTGAATACTTGGTCATCGCCTCATTTCCTGAATTGCGTAGCTTAATTTAAGAATGAGGGCTGCAGTAGTTTAGGGGTACAACGTGTGCTTTGGGAACTAACGAGCCAGAGGCTAATAATTCCTCAAACCTGCCCTGGGTTGGACTGGTGGTGTCCTGTCCAGGGTGTTTCTCCACCTTCCACCCAATGAGCACTGGGAGAGGCTCCAGCAGGTCTGCGACCCAACCTCAGATAAGCAGTTGATGATGGCATGACATGATACGATGACAATTTAAGAATACTTGTTTATATCTACGATTGTTGACCGGAAAACTGGTGTATGACAAACTTCAATTTCACACAGTACTCCAGATGTGAATCTATTTCTATCATTAACAGCAGAAGAACTTGATAACATGGACAACTACTCAAAGAGTGAAAATCACTTTTCTTCATCATCTAATTCATCTAGTCAGGCTCTTATTCACCTCCTCAAGCCATGCCCCTACGAGCTTCAACAATCCAGCTTAAGTGTGTAAGAAAAGAAAACCCTTCTGCATACCAAGTATTGCGGTAAGGAGAGGATCACCTCACAACAATTACGCTGCTCTCACTCCTCGTTTTGACCGACCTCAGTCATGCCTTCGTCTGTCCTCACTATTCTCCTGTATTCAGGTTCCCACTGAGACTGTTTCTTTAAAGCTCATACGCCCGTATGATTAGGAGGTGAGCAAGGCCACGGAAAATCCTGGAATGTTTTTTTCTTCATCCTGACATAACATCAGCATGCCCCTGTGAAGCAGGGCCTTGTGGGTTAATAGGAGCCACGACAGCCAAGGCCATTCCATCAGCGGAGGTATTCTGTAGGAAAAGGTCAACTTTTCCAGTCCACAAACGGAACCAAATGGAAATGTCAATTTGCAGAGGAAATACGAAAGGAAAGGAGCTCTTGTGAATTGAGGTGGATAGATCTCTCACTGTTGTGCTCGGTTGAGGAAACGTTATTTGTGATATGTGTATCAGTGAGACTCCCCCATCCTCAGTTTCCAGGTAGTTCATGAGGTTAAATTATGCTTTCATCATCACCCTGAGGGTAGGAAAAAAGTGTCGTATTTCTTGAGTGTGTACGCACCACACGCAGCACTTTTTCACTGGATGTTGAGAAAAGCCCCAGAAAAAACACACAACAACATTAAATTTGCAAAACTTTCTCAATTTCTGATCTCAAAGCTGCAGTTTCAGTCGTACTCTCTTGGCCAGACTCTTTATCAGGATATCAGGGGGAAACAAGCATATCTACTCTCCTCCAACCTTGCTCTGCTCTTCAGCAGCTCTCCGCGGGTCGCTTGAAGCTGCACCATTGTCCATTCCCTACATTTGGTGGGTCGTGAACATTTCATCTGCCTATATCTGTGTTGGGATGATGGATGCATTCAGGAGGGAGGCATGATTGAGGTCAGCTAAAACAAGTGTGATTGTCCAAGATTGCAGACAGACAGACGGATCGACGCTATGCTTTCTAGCTCTCAAACCTTCACATCATGGCTGTCGGGGGACGCAACGAGCAAACACATAAAGCCTGAAGACCATTAGCCTCAAAACCCCAAACTCCCACAGACCTACGCAATAAAGCCTGACAGCTATTTTGAAGCAGGAATTACACCCTTATCACTGAAGCGTATACATGGAACATTGCTTTCTGATATTTGCACAAAAACCTTAAGACTGTTTGTCCACAACCAGCTCTGTCTCTAGGAATAATGGATTTACTAATAGGCCTCTCTGCAAGTACTACAGTTGCTCAGCAGTGGAGTATGCAATTCCGGAACTGACGAGCCAGAGGCTCCTGGTTTCAACCCAACACAGGGCGTCATGAAGGGCATCGAGCGTTTATCCCCCAAGCTCCATCTAAGTCCGTGTTGAGCCAAACAACATGGGGCCTAATTGCGACACGTAAAATGGACCTCTCCTCCTCCAGTTACAGGCAGCTGTGCCCAGCGACATAATACCTGTGGCAATCACAATGTTAAAACAAAGCTCCACAAGCTTTGGCGCACACAGGGACTGCTCGGATTCCATAAATTGCTTTGAGCTCTATGAAAGCAAGTCCACTTCTGAATAGGAAATTCAAGTTTAGAACAATTTTATTTTAATGTTGTTCCTTTTTCGTCTCCATCTCATTTTCTGTAGCCCGGCAAGTTCTTCTGTGTTGGTAAAATGGCTAAATAGCTAGCATTAATCACTTCAGTCGCATTATCAGCATTTTAAGTGAAAATCCAAAAGCATTGTTGTTCATTTGGCCCAGTTTAATAGGATTGTTTTCTTGTGAATTGCACCCTCCGAGCAGTTTACATAAACAATTAAGAGTAAATTGGTAACTCTGCTTCACTTTTCCAAAGCCCAGGGTATTTAGAGCTTCAAATGAAAAATGACCCTACATCAAGCAGTACACACCAGTGGTCTCTTGCCGGTGGATATCAGCTCATTTATCCTAATAAACCGGCAGATCAGATGATATCAATTGCTCCGTTTTAACAAAAGATTGGAGAATGACAGGCTCAGGAACCAGTATATCAGAGGAGCAGCTCAGGTTGGAGGGTTTGGAGACAAAGCCAGAGAAGGCCAGACTGAGATGGTCTGGACCATTCACATTAACTTATATTGTATAAAAGAGTGTTTACTGAATGCAGAACAACCTTCCAATCCAAGTCATACTGCATTCATCACATAATACGAAGAAGTTAATTTCAGCTTAATTCCTTTTATGGCTAAAGATTCTCAATGATGACTTGTCGCACGTGATACCAGATTATCAAAGATGGCTTCCTGGAGATAGAACATAGTCTGATGGTCATGTTTAAGCAGTGGAGACAAACTGCACATAGCTTTAATGTCCAATTCTGACACAATTGATGGAAATTGCATTGGGTTGTGTGTGTGTGTTGGCAGAGGTGGTCTGAAGATGAGATAAGATAAGATATTCCCTTATTAGTCCCACGAGGGGAAATCTGCAGTGTTACAGCAGCTAAAGTGGAAAGCAGGGCACAGAGGCATAAAAAGGAGTCATACAAGCTAAGGGAAATATTACAAACTAGGATAAGTGTATACAGTATAAACAAGTATCTAGGGGCCTGTTTCAAGAGCTAATGCGAGACCCTAACTCACTAAAGGTTTCCTACTGTTGTTTTATGAATGAAAGTCAGCCAGCACAGCAGCCGTTCACCTTGATTCATTTCCCATCATTAAAACCACAATGGTTATACACATTTGATGTCTTTTACTAAGGGCTTTTGAATTATGATAGCCTGATCTGTCATTTCATGTCAGACTTGGTCGCCTTTGACTGAGGGTCCGCCAAGGAGGCTGCACATCCACAGACTGACAGGCACATTTTTTTTTATTGGGTAGATTTATTAGCTTGAGCGCTGCTTAACTTTTAACAATATTTTCAATTCAATGGACCTGAGCGCTGCACAAGAAACTTATAATGGCAAGAAAACCACGGGTTTTTCTGTCCGTGTCTCAGTGCTTCCCTTCTGCAGGCAGGCAAAGGGGAGATATGTATGCCTCAGGGAGATCTGCACTGTATTAAGTGCACTACTCTGGTTGTATTCCGTACCCAGTCATTAAAGTGGACTATGTAGTATGGGTAGGTGAGTATGGATTCGAGTTAAGTTAAGTTTCATTTGTCTTATAAAATAAGCTTTCTCTCTTTCTCATAATGAAGATCTTGTTTCGCTGGCTTGGTCCACAAGTAGAAAATGAAAGTCCTAAAAAGGTGCCTAGACGAATCAAAATGTAGTGATGAGTGTGAGAGAGAGTTAGAAGCCTGTTGTATGTGTCACCATTAGTCCCCACCTTGTGGGGATGGTCACAGATTTAGATGGAGCTTGGGGGATTAAGGTCTGACACCCTTCCTGAAAACCCTGCGGTGGGTTCCAACTCATCACCTCTGGCTCGTTAGTTCCTGAAGCATAGTTTACCACTGAGCAACCGGGGCCTCCAAAAGTGTGACACCAAGATACACATACAGAAATAGTCGGGGGAGACTCTGGATGTACTGTGTTGGACAGCTTGCTACCAGTAGAGGATGTCTGTACAATAGTGGGTTAGCATATGTAATGGGACTGGGCAGATGGCCGATGGAACAGTCAGTGACAACAATGACTGACAACCTTACTCAGTAGCAGATTGTACAGTGGGCAGCCATAATGAATGCATGATTATTTTGTGCGGCTCCTTTGGACAGTGTGTGTGTGTGTGTGTGTGTGTGTGTGTGTGTGTGTGTGTGTGTGTGTGTGTGTGTGTGTCCTTTATAGGTGTGTCCATAC
>OMLC01098008.1:0-11946 GCA_900302585.1 Regalecus glesne
CATCATGTGGTTGGTAATGTTCAATACAATATTTGTGATTTATTCATTAATATGAAGGGGGGGTCAAGTCAGTTTTATTTGTATACCCCATCATCACAAATTATAAACGAGCCTCAGTGGGCTTTACAATAACATGACATGTTGTCCTTAGAGCATCACATTGGATAAGGAACAACTCCTTTAAAAGTATTTTAACAAGAAGAAAAAACAGGAAGAAACCTCAGGGATAGCAGAGGAGGGCACTCTCTCGATGGACAGACATACAATCGATGTTGTGTTTCCAGAATAAAACACAATTTGCAGAAAAGCATACCGAGAGGATAACAGAATTATAATGGAATTAAAAGAGACATAATAACAATAGTAATATTAATACTATTTATGGGAAAGTGCATAATACTTGTAATTTAGATCAAAAATACCCCAGATCTAGCTAGAAGGTGAATTTTCATCGCATGAAGAATGTAAAATGTGGCCTTGAGCAAGACACTGAACCCCTAGTGATCAAGTCATGAGATGGTATGGCGATCTGTCTAAGTTGTTTCCCCACCCATCACCCGTTAAGTGCTGGATATGCTCTCGCATTACTTTCTCAGTACGATACTGAGTTTAGAGTCATGAGGAGCATCATGGATCTCCGGAGGTTGGATCTCTGCCACTCACACAGACTTTCCATCTTACAGTTGCAATCAAAATTATTCAATCCTTAGTGCAAATCAGGTTTATTAGTCAAATATACAAACTAGCAGCTGTTTATAAAACAAATCAAACAAGAACATTTTAAATAGCTCAACACAACTAATATTACAGGTGTTTTCTCCAAATTCAACAAAAATACTGCTCGTTTCGTCACATAAAACCACATGAGGTGGTGAGAGCCCTGTGTATGGCATAGAGAGGGTGATGTCAATGTGAACACATTGAAAAACAGATTCTTTCCATCAAAATCTGCTATGTGATTCACCTCAGTTTTTGTTGGATCAATCAGCTACATCTATACTAGCATGTTGTCATGTCTGAAAAGCTTCACTTCCTCCTCAAGGTTTGCAGGGTCACGCTTACCCTTAGTGTCGCTAGCTGGCCATTTCTTTTTCGTGCAGAGGTATTTTGTTCAAAGTGCCCCCATGGCCAAGCAACTCCAATGCAACCATAGTGTTTGCATATCTGCAAGAGTAAGGTCAGCTGAGAAGTCACAGATGAATACCAGGGAGTTCAGAAGAGAGCCCATGTTAGCGGAGTCAATTTAGTTTCAAAGGGATATGATAGTCATGACTGCTGAACTGTCACAAAGAAACATTTAACATTCAGCTGTAGCCTGGGCAGGTACAGGACAGACAGTAGACACAAGAGATAATAAAGAAGTACACAGTCACTGTATGGATGAGTTAAGACACAAAATAATATACGGAACTGTAAAGAATTAAAACACAGATAATATCATAGATCTAATCAATGAAACGAGGGTCACATGTCAGTTACCTCATGTGACATATTCTGTGAATCCTCAGTTGGGATAATTTCCAGAACACATCAGAAACTGGGTGGTCTTTCCCTCATGACTCTGATGTGTTCTCCAAGACAGGAAAGACACTTTTTCTGGTCATTGTATTCTTATGTGTTGTCTGCTTTTAACCTATCCTACCACATAGGAGCAGGGCTCCAGGGAGCAGTAAGGGGTTCAGTGTCTCGCACTGATAATCTACTGCGACTACTTACAGCTGTTGCCATAAGGGGTCAGCACAGTGGATCATCTATCTCCATCTCTTCCTGTGCTCTGGATCTTCCTCTGTAATACACCTGCATGTCCTCCCTCACCACATTAATAAACCTCTTCTTTTCTCAATGCCTTGTAGCTCCATATTCAGCACTCTTCTCCCAGTATACCAGCATCTCTCCTCCAAACTTCTCAGTCTTGCCTCTCTTGCTTTGTCTCTAAACTGACCAACCCGAGCTGTTCCTCTCATTTACTCATTCCTAATCCTGTCCTTCATCACTCCCAATGTAAACCTTAGCATCATACCATTTAGGTAACTGCTGAGTCCGTTTTTTCTGTTCATACTTTCCAATAGTTCCCCTTGTTTATATTGCATCTATATTTTCCCTGCATGTTTAGATTTTTGCCTATGCCTCTAGTTTTGTTTTCCACTTTAATGCTCTAACAGTGCACATTTCCCCCTGTGGGACTATAAAAATAATATTTTTTATTCGACTCTGTCGCCTCCAGCTCTGCTTCCTGGATTTTTATCAGTGCTACGTCTCAAAACCATACTACATACCTGGTCTCACTATCATCTTGTAAACCTTCCCTTTCACTCTTGCTGGTACGAGTTGGCTCGATATGGCCTCGGAGCAGCCCTCATTGAATGGTAGAAGGTTTTCAGCCTTTTTTCATTAAAGTACATCTTGCTGTTCTCCCCTTTGTACGGATCCATGGTTATGCTTTGAGGAAAGTATCCCCTCCGACCCAAAACTGGGTCACGGGATGGGGGTGGGGGGTGGAGCCTATCTCAGTTCTCATTGAGCGAAAGGCAGGGAAACACCATGAAGGATCGCCAGGCCATCACCTGGCAGAGCAACTAGGGTAACAGTGTCTTGCTCAAGGACACTTCAACAGGCTTCTCTGCAGGTGCGGAGCTCGAACCTGCAACCTTCCGATTCCAAGACGACTGCTTTACCCACTGAGCCATGCCACCTCTTATAATACTATAATAAAATTATATGCTGTTCTAATAAAACACTACAATGATACTCTGTTCTGGAGACAGGTGATCCGTATGTCTGTAGCGGAAGTTCGATCGAAGTTTCAGCGGATGTTTCCCGCAACTATTCTGAATGATCAATGTATCATCCCACGAAGAAGATGAAGAACAGGAAAACGAAGAAGTAATAGCAGTAGAAGAAGAGGGAGGACACGAAGAGGAGAAGAAGAAAAAAGCGCGGGAGTAAAAGTCAACCTTTAACCTTTTGTGTCAAAAAAGAAGAGGTACCTAAATTTGCGTCTACAAATGGTTTGGAACAGAGGATCTCAAGTAAGTTAGTAAAGTTTATCCACTCGGCACTTTTAAAAGTGAACTGTTATAAGGTGTATTACATAAACTATGATGAATAATATTAAATCGAAGACGTAAATAAAATCCAAATTAAAGATAGCGCAGGAAGAAACAGACCAACGTAGAAACCAGCAACAACCGCTCTGGGACTTAAACCTTAAGCGTGATATTGTACAGTATTTAATAAAATTGTTTTCTTTCGGCTTCCTTTTCTTTCCCTGTTTCTCAGGGGTCACCACAGCGGGATTTACAGCTTCCAGTGGTACCCCGGACACCGCAGCAACGGGGGACATAATTACCTAAACCTCGACATTCCGGAATGGAGACTCGACCGATCCGGTATGGTCTTATCACTGCACACATTGTCAGTGTATGATAAAACCATGAATCTTTTGATTAATGGAAGGAAATATTCTGCCCAATGGGGCTATACAATAATGTCAGGCCAGGATTGAATTAATAGCTATGCGTAATAGCTTCTTTAGTGGCCAAAGAAGCTTTTTAAAACGAGGTCTTCTCAGGAAAAGCTGCACAACGCACTAACGTTAATATAGATATGATGTTTTATGTTCTATTGAAAGAAATGAGTAATTCATGAGGTCAACAAGCAAGGCCAAATGCCACTGGTGGCATACGGGGTTAAGGCACTTATGTTCAGTGCATATCTATGTCATGCAGTTGGGTGTTCGAATACCAGCTGCGCCGTTTCCAACCACGGCCTGAGGTCCATAGTCGGTTGGACTTAATTAGCTAAGCCTCACATGGGTGTAGGGTTTAGGTTGTATAAAGTACTAAAGAAAAAAAAAACAAGGCAAATAAACTTCAGCAGAGTCCATGACTTCTGGAAAGAGGTTAAAGGTATTATTAATAGTAAGTCACCATTGTCATCCAGCATTGATGGATTTACTGGGCCTAAAACCACTGCTAAATTGTTGAGAAAACACTTTAGAAATATTTGTAATGGTGTCCTCTTTGTTTTTTGGCTTGCAGGGGTCACCACAGTGGATTTTATACGGTACTCTGTGTGGGTGGTTGGCAACCTAGGTCTCTACTGATCCAATATGGAGCCCCGAATGATCTGATGTGCTTTCACGCCGGATGCTCTTCCTGAGAGAACCACTAACCCTATGATTGGGGACACAGGTAAGGTGCTGGATGCCATTTCAGTATTAATGGATTTGAGTCCATGCTTGTCACGTTATATTTTAAACTGTAAAGAGAGATTCATTTTTTGTAGGTGATGTGTGGTTAATAGACTTGGTGAAGTTTGTGATGCGATTGAGAAATTGTCAGTGGACAAATCATGTGGCCTTTACCAAATAACAGTAGGACATCTGAAGCATGCTAGCCACAGAATCTCAGTGTTACTTGCCGTGTGTTTTTCTGAATTGGTAATGTGTGGCATACTACCTGACTCTATGTTGTCTGTCTTATAAGTGCCAGTAATCAAAGACAAAACTGATAGAAAATTTCCAGCATAGAAAATTATAGGCCAATTGATGTGGCTTGTGTACTTTCCTAAGTATTGTAAAAAAAAAAGCTTTACTAAAGATTTTTTTAAACCCACTTATCACAGTACATCAATTCTGCAAATCTAATGGATTTGGGAATAATATTAAACACCCCATTACTGAATTATCCTCTTTAAATTATTAACAGTTGGTTCAACATGCAGCTGCTAGATTACTAACTAGAACTAGACAAAGGTCCCACATTACCTCTGTTCTTGCATCTTAGTCATGAGATGTCCAGAATGAACACATTTCATTTGAATACAATTAATGGCGTGTAGCACGGTGGTGCAATGATTAGCATGGTCCCTTTACAGCAAGAAGGTCCTGAGTTCAAATCCCGTCCCAGGTGGCATAGATCACTGGGTAGAGCGGTCGTCTGGTGATTGGAAAGTTGCGGGTTTGATCCTTGGTCGTGCAGAAAGTATTCCACGGTGTTCTTGAGCAAGACACCGAACCCCTAACTGCTCCCTGAGCGCCATATGATCGTAGTCACTGCTCCTATACAATTGGTTGGGTTAAAATGCAGAGAATTTCAAATTTCCCCCTTGCGGGACTGATAAGGGAATCTATTTCTTTCTATTTCATTCTTCTAAATAACAACTAAATTAATGTTTAATGTTGATATGTACGGTCTGTTTTATTTGATCATCCGTAGGCTATAACAGAAGACTTAAATGGAAAATGATACATTGATAAACAACACAGATAGGTTTTTTCAAATCATTTTATTTCAAATGATGGGAATTTATTATGTATGTTACAGCATAAAACAAGTCTTGAGAACCCCTACTCACTAAAACTTGTACTTTAATTCAGGCCCAGAAAAAAAAGTGATTGTGAAATCAAGTGACTGTGAGCTTGGTTTTTGTCACTGTATCTTAGTTCTACTAGGTCAAATAGATTTGGATCTTGCAATCATAATCCATCCATCCATTGTCAACCACCCATCTAAAGTTGGGTTGTGGATCTACTGGAGCCTATCTCCATTCTCAATGGGCGAAAGGCAGGGTACACCCTGTATAGGCTGCCAATCTATCACAGGGCAGAGCAGTTAGGGGAACAGTGTCTTGCTCAAGGATACCTTGACACGCTTCTCTGCAGGACTGGGGATCAAACCTGAAACCTTCTGATCGCCAGGCGACCTCTCTACCCACTGAGCCATGCCGCCCCTGAAATCATAATGTTACACCAAAATGACATGCAGATTTTCTACAAAGTTTTATATGGGCTTCTATAAGTTGATAAACATTTGGTTATATAGTGTGAAAGCAAAAGATGGTGTGAGCGTAAGGATGCTCAGATGCAGGTACACTCCTCTGGGATGATGTTGGGCAGGGTCTCATATTTAAATGAGTATCCCCCGTCAGAGGTGGTTGTGAACCTCAGGGACTTCATGCTGCCAGGGACTGGGGCACAGCACTGTCTTATGCCCAGCATGGCTGTAGTACGGTCTGGAGCTGAACAGCTCCCATGGCAGTAGCGGAAGGTCAGCACCTTAGGGTGGACGATCCAGTTCTCCCAACCCAGCTCCTCAAAGCTGATGTCAATCTCCTTCCGCTGACAGTCGCCATGGTCCTCTCTCTTCTGCTGGGGCCGCTGCAGCAAATCCAAGACAGAGGGTGACCAGCGGAGAGCAGTAGCCCCACGAGGTGACCGCTCCGAGTGTGCATGTCGACGCCGTGCCCGGATGTGAAGGAAAGGCATCTGGTCCACCTCGCCACCGTTGCACCGGCCGCTGAGACAGTGGACCTGAAGCATGATAGGTCCATTAGCCAAACTTGCCTGGAATTCCTTTTCTAGACGATAAGTTCCCCAGCCATCCAAGCTTATATGTGATGGAGCCATAGCTGCCTGGATGAGGCCCTGCGCTGGTGTGAGGAGGAACACTGGTGTTGTGGAGTTCATTGAGACGTCCCCCCCGACAAAGACCCAGAAGTCGACTGAGGTGACCAAGATCTCATGGTGTTTCATAGAAGGCTGGAAGTAGTAGGTGAAGTGTCTGCTAGTGGTTGAACCAGTTCCACTGTAGGATGAGTCAGCTGGGATAAAAAAGACAGAATCAACGGAAAAGTGGCGATTATGTAGGGCCTCCATTTGTAAGGATTAATCTACGTTGGACATGTAATCAGTTGACCTAGAACAACTACAATTTTCATGTTTATCTTATGGCCAATAAATATACCCTGTCCAAGGGTATCAACGAAAGAGTAATTCAATCCAACTGAACACCCCTTGCCTCATGCCCACACACACCAAAACGTAGCAGGTCAAAGGTTGCTTGGAATAAAAATGGTCCACTTTTAGCGTACAAAAAGGCCCTTCTCATCCCACCTTAATTAGGGTGACTAGGGTCCTGTACCAGGTGATCTTGTACATTTAGACTGTCCTCTTTTGTTTAATACGCTCTCCTCAGTGAGACCACCCGGTGTGGTGACTTGTTAGAAGGAGAACCTGTGTCCTCTTAATACTTTGCGATGCCTGTCTGGTCTGGTGTAGGTCATTTAATCAATCTTGACTTTGAGATATGTTTCTATCAAAGTGAGGGTTGTGGCATCTTTGCCATATAGATCCAATAGATGCCTTAACAGCTTAGTGCTGATGCATGTGCGGTTGTAAAATGCAGACAGTGAGTAGTACTAGGTTTTAGAACTTGTTTTTTATGTAGTGTGAATAAATTTGGATTCTTTAATAGTATAGTAGGCCTATAATACTTTATTATGTATAAATAAATAAATGATTCGCTTATCAGTTCTGCAAGGTGAAATTTTGATTTCTCTGCATTTTTGACCCAACCTATTGCATAGGAGCAGTGAACTGCCAACATATGGCGCTCGGGGAGCAGTTAGGGGTTAAGTGTCTTGCTCAAGGACACCTCGACATGCTATATGCAGGACAGGGGATCAATCCTGCAACCTTCCGATTGCTAGACAACCGTTCTACCCACTGAGCTATGCCGCCCCTAGTGTAGTATAATAGTGTATCGTATGAATAGTATTAGAACCTGCATATAAACATAACATATTTGTATTTCTTAGTATAATATGCATGATTATTTATCATATTCAATCTGGCTCAAACTGGCTGCTACATTATATATGAGGCTACCTTTGGAAAAAAAGAGTAGTTCTGTTCTGTTCTTGCAAAATTGGTATAGCCAACATGATTTTATATAGAAAGAAGAAGAAAGAAAGAAAGAAAGGAAAGGATTCCCTTATCAGTCCCGCAAGGGGAAATTTGGATTTCTCTGCATTTTTGACCCAACCTATTGTATAGGAGCAGTGAGCTGCCAATATATGGCGCTCGGGGAGCAGTTAGGGGTTAAGTGTCTTGCTCAAGGACACCTCGACATGCTGTATGCAGGACCGGGAATCGAACCTGCAACCTTCCGATTGCCAGACGACCGCTCTACCCACTGAGCTATGCCGCCCCCGGATATCATTTTAAGATTGAAAATTCAGCATGCAAAGCAGCAACAGGCATATGCACATACTATTTTAAGTAGGGTGGTAAACTTTAGTTTCAAAACTTCCAAATTAATCTAAAATAAAACTTACAGACTGATAAAGTGACAAGGAAAACACCAGAACTTCTCACCAGAACTGGGGAAGAGGATAATCTGTGCATCGCCCAGCTGCTGCTCTTGGTGGTTTTCCGCCTGTGTTGCCCTGCTGGTCCTAGTGGACATCTTATGTCCATTCCTGGCATTGAAAAGATCCCTGTCCTCATCAGGACGCCGCACGCCAGATACGGGGGGGTTCTCTAGGCCTAACCCATCCATCACCTGCTCCACAAACCAGGCCAAGACAACCTGGTGAGGTAGCTCATCATCCTGACAAGCCTGTGTGAGCCGAAGCCCCCATAAAGGGACCAGGAGAAGCAGGATACAAGACGGCATTGAGGTGTGAAAAATTATAAGCATTTCTAGGTGCAAAGTAGCCCCCCAGATTGTACCAAATATCAGATATAAAGTCCTTCAAAATGAAGAAAGTATCTTTGTCAGAGAGTCCTCAGTCATTAGTTGCAGGTTGCAAAGAGGGTGAAGGGACAGGTTGTATCTATCATCTCTTTTTTCAGTAATTCAACTCACTGCGCTCACATTTGTACCACAAGCTGGATTCTGCCTCGTCTCAGGCTTATCTCAGATTTTCTCAACACATGTTATGCTTATTCTGATTCTGTCATGCGCTCTCCCACGTTCATGACAGTCTTGTTTGGGTAAACTTCCAGAGCTATTGGGCAAAAACTAGTGATCATGTGGGAAGAATGGTGTTATTGTACTGCTACTATCTCAAAGGAAGATAGCAGAGCTTTGGCCTTGACTTGCAGCGATGTTGCACTACTTTTCTGCTATTGTGGTTTTTCACACAGTTTCCTCTAGGGAATGTATCTTTGTGATGTCCCTGTCCTGGACTTCAGAACAAGCAAGCAGTAAATTGTTTTAAAGCAATGAATGGGAGGTGTATTGAAAAAATAATTTCCATAGAAATAAAAGAAATCTTAAAGATTATAGTTTGAAACTATAAATATAAAGGATAACTGTCTTTTGCCTATCACCGAAATGATCAGCCATGGGTTACTGAATGTTCTTCCTGCTATTCTGTTTTTTAACTCGCTCACATGCAGAACGGGCAAAGTGGCTGAACCACACACACCTCGACCATAGTATTTAAAAATCAAAGATTTCTAGCTCCGTGTGAAGGTCAAGATGTTTTTGTATATATATTGAATTTGCCTGTCGAATGTTGTTTGTCGGGTGAAATTTTCTATAATCACCGATGTGATGAAGCTCAAAATCCCACAATGACACACTCTCCCGTGTTTTCCTGAGTAGTGATTGGGAACTATTCCTGGATTGCCGTGTTGCTACTATTGGTATCACTGATGATCCAGAGGTACCAGATGAAGTGTCATCCAACAAAGACCTCAATGGTGGAACTGGTGGAAGATGTCTCCAGGTCACAACAGCAGTGAAGAAAGATGAAGGCTAAAACAGATGATGGTCCCAAATCATCTTGGTTCTCCATTCCGTTGAACCCTGGCCACCCTCTGCCAAAGACCATGTGTTGCCTGGAGGTGCATCAGCCTCTCTGGGTTAAAGCGGTCATGCCCATGCGTCTACCTGCAAGGATACTCAAAAATACCTAGAAGGAGTACAGTCATACTCGATCCTGAGTGACCGCTGGTGATGATGATGAATGATATTGAAACAGAAACCTACACAAAATTATTTTTTGGCTTTGACAACATCTTGGGGGGAAAAACAGTAATTACTTGCTAACATTGGATTTGCCTCTACTAGACTGTTGTTTGAAGATGGAAAATAAAAACTGCTGCAAAGACGGGACATCACTAATTTGAATGCTCATAAAGATTTATTTCAGTCATAGCCTCAGCTACCAATTTCCCGAATTTATATTCACATTTATATTTTGATAACATGAGCCACGGTACCTGTTAATCATATCCCAAATAACATTACACACCAGATGTCTAATTGCCTTCATCATTTTAACTGTAAACCATGAAATTTTGATATTTAGTTGTAGTTTTAAATATCAACATTTAAACATTTAAATATCAACATAGAATTCTGCATTGAAGTCTTTTACAAATTTGGAAAATTGAGCAGCAGCTCTATCTTCTGCCAGTGAAACTTCCAACAAAAACTTGCTTATGTGACAATAGATAGGATGAATAAGATGATTGAAAAGGAAAAGAAAGAAGGAGACAGATTATGAAGATGCTCTTCTCTGGACAGTTGTTGTCAAAAATACATCTGCAAAACATGACCGAACATATTCAGGGTTCACATGACTACTGAGGGTGAGTCCATGTCTGAGGATACAGTTTAATACTCACAGGATGTATTGAGAGAATTCTTGGAGCTCAGGACTGACACTTGTAGTGGATGATCAGATATTTTGGGCAATCATCACATTGCAGCAATGGGTCAAAAGAGTCCTCCCTGACAGGGATTTCACACTCCTCCTTCCCATCACAACTGTATAAGTGTTTGAAAAGGAAGTTAATTTCATTTTAAACACTTGAAACTATATGCCACTTTTATGAATGTACAAACTGTATGAAAAACTACGGAATGAGGTAAATCATTGAATAATATTGTATGTGTAACTGCAGCCATTTCAGTCAAATCTGGAAAGGATAAGGGACACTGAAACTGCAAGCATACAATAGGGCAACAAAGTTAAAAGGGCTAAGCAGAGATCTTCCCCTAAGACCATCGGAAACAGAATCAGAATCATCTTTATTTGGGCATGTATGTTTGAACACATGGATTTTGAGTCCAGTTTAATGTCTTGATGCATGCTCAATAATCCAGGTATGGAAATCACAAAAAAGAGGTGAATCAGTTCAACTGGATCAGAAGTTTATTATTTATCTAAATAAATAATAAATGTATTTATCTAAATAAACTTCTAATCCAGTTGAACTGATTCACCTCTTTTTTGCCAGTCCAGTTTAATGCCTGTCAATTTACCTGTATGGAATAAAAAGATAACAATCGTTATGATTCTATACAAGGAATGACTATATACAGGTGAAACAAGAAGGAAATGGTGCAGAGTAAATTTCTCAGCAGGTTAGCTATGCACAAACAAAAGTAACCAATAGAGCATCCGGCCTGGAATGGAATGGTGACCTTTCCAGGGTGTTTCTCTACCCTCCGCCCAATGAGTGGTGGGATAGGGTCCGGCAGATCCACAACTCGACTTCAGATAAGCCGTTGATGAATGAATGAATGAATAAAAAAAGGGGGAACATTGAATTTTTCCCCGTTTTATTTTTTTGTTCTTAATTCAGTCTGTTTTCTTAGCCATTTGTCATTGACCCGTTAGCATCCACCACCCTATCAGCTTTACCTTTTGTACCTCTATCCCATCATGGTTATTGTTGCCTGTCTATCTTGTGCTTGCTAGAACATCTCTCTGTTATCTGGTGTTGTTTCGAACTGTACTTTGGTAAAATTTTCAGCCTACATTTTGACTTCGCTTTCGCTGCCGTATTCGGATTTGTCAGCTTTTCTGACTGACATTGTGTTATCAACACTGTCTAACCTGGACCACATTTTTTGCCTGTAGTTTTAAGATGTTTTCATGTCTTTAACCTTTAACATTTTGGATCATCTAACTCAAGTCTGTAATTTAGTTCCCCATCAATAAGCAAGAATTAGTTCTTATGCTCATTTAAAAGTGAGATTTTGTATATGCATACCTCTCTTTCACTGCTCTTACATCATCAGGAGACTTGCACCAGGTGACAGCTGCAGGCTTTGTGGTGCAAATATCACTGTCAAGACATCCATAGTTGACTTTTTTAACTGAAATTACCTCAGTATCTGAGAACGAGGGAGAACACACACA
>OMLC01098020.1:0-11375 GCA_900302585.1 Regalecus glesne
GAAAAAGAATATATATATATATATAAAAAATATATATATATATATATATATATATATATATATATAGATACATAAATACATACATACATACACACACAGCAGTCGACCATACACCTCCAAGCCGACTGTTACAGTTTCCACCTCACTCTGAGGTTTCAGGAGAGAGCAACCCTACTTAATCCCGCATGCTTGGTAAATATGAGGCATACATTGTTAAGGGTCTTGAGTAGTTGCTAGACTACAAAAGTGCAATATAGTGCAATACATGTACTGAAAGCATTGCACCAGGATTTTAAGGGAATCTATGAAACCAGCAACCTATTTGTCAAAGTATTTTGAGGTGTATGCAATATATCTAAACTGACATTCTACAAGTTAATAAGACGATGTTATCTATCATCATTACATGGACCCAATGCAGAATTTTAGATTCCATGCATACCTTTACTCCAGTGAAGCAACACATTGAGTATGAATAGGACATGCATCGCTGAGGAAAAATTACTATCCACTCCTTAAAAGGACAAACAGGGCAGTATATGTGGCATAAGAATTGAAAACCATGCTGATTCCATCTTTGATCCTTTGCTGTAGTCCCAGTAAGGCCCTGGATTTTGTCAGGGTGTTGGCAAACAACATACTTACGAGGATGGCATTCATCCCTGAGGCTATGCCATAGACAAGGCCGGCCAGGCGGGCTGCATATGTATACTCTTTTAAATCATCCTTCAATAACCTGAGCAATAGGTAGGCCATGTTGCAGTGCAGGGGATCTGCATAAAGGTAGCAACTAATGAGGAAACAAAAACAACAAAAACAATAATGATTTCTTTTTTTTTGCCGAGGATGGAAGGATGAGCAGAGCAGGGAAGACAAAGAGGAGTATGTATATGCAGCCTTATGACCGGCTTTCTGCCCAGTTAACAACATGAAATGTTAATCTAAATAAAACTACTCCTTTGGCTATACTGTGGCCACTGTATTTGTTGGGTGTGCTACTGATCTGTTCCCTTAAAATGCACTGTGAGAATACAAAATTGAATATTATCTATCAAATGTCAGTCTCGCCAAATGAATAGCAGCTTCCTTTTAATTCAAATACGTCTCAGAAGGATGTATGATACGGTTGGCGCTTTGCAATGTGGAAAAAAATCCTTAATGATTAGTGTTTCCAAAAAAGTTAATGAGAGGAAGGAGAGGTGAAGAATTAAGAAGATGCGGACAGAACAGCTGCTTTTTTTAAACCAGCCTTGGGTCAAAAGTTATTGCCAAATGATCAGTGTTCATTTAATCACCAAAAGAGGTGAATCGGTTCAACTGGATCAGAAGCTTATTCAGAAACGTTTCATCACTCAAACGGGTGACATCTTCAGTCTGAAAAGACTGCAAGCACCACCACCCCAATAAACAATACATCCATACCACACAACTATAGGCTGGGTTCATATGCAAGTTAGGTAATCATCTGCACATTCAGTGGTAATGAGCACCATTCACAAAGGATTGGGGAAAATTTGCAATGACAGCATTGTAAGACAGCGACAGATGTACTCTCAGGCCACCACCTCTATTCAACAATGGTCGTTCCGTATTTACATAAATGGTGTCTTTAACCCCCCTTTCAAACCAGTGTTCCTCCCTATCAAGGATGTGAACATCATCATCCTTGAATGAGTGGCCATTAGCCTGTAGATGGGTGTAGACTGCAGAGTCTTGGCCTGACGTGTTGGCTCTCCTGTGTTGCACCATCCTCTTGGCCAGCGACTGTTTGGTCTCCCACTCTGCAGTTTGCAGTCTGCTCAGACTGAAGATGTCACCTGTTTGAGTGACGAAATGTTTCTGAACAAACTTCTGGTCCAGTTGAACTGAGTTACCTCTTTTTGCGATACCCTTACCTGGATTATTGAGCAGGCTTCAAGACGGTGTCAATTTAAAATTGTGCAAGGTATGGGATTGGACCTCAATGCACATGTATGTAATGATGGAGACACTTGGAGGGTTGTGATTGGGATGATTGGCCTCCCTGATTTGAACCCAAGTAGTGCTTTATTGTTGGACTTTTGTGCTAGTCATGGATTGTCCATAACAAACACTATGTTTGGACATAAGGATGTTCATAAGTGTACATGGTAACCAGAGCACCTTGGGGCAAAAATCAATGATAGATTTTGTAATTGTATATTATAAATTAATTCCCTTATCAGTCCCGCAAGGGGAAACTTGGATTTCTCTGCATTTTTGACCCAAACTATGTTATAAGAGCAGTGAGCTGCCAACATCTGGCACTCGGGGAGCAGTTAGGGGTTAAGTGTCTTGCTCAAGGACACCTCGACATGCTGTATGCAGGACCGAGGATCGATCCTGCAACCTTCCGATTGCCAGACGACCGGTCTACCCACTGAGCTATGCCGCCCCATATGATTTAATGCCACTAATATTGGACCCTCGGCTGAAGAGAGGAGCCGAGCTGTCAACTGACCACCATCTAGTTGGGTGAGTTGGGTCAGGTGGAAAGGAAAGCCTCAGGACAGACCTGGTAAGCCCCCACGTATAGTAGGGGTGAACTGGGAACGCTTGGAGGAGGACTCTGTCAAGAAGACCTTCAACTCCCACCTATAGCAGAGCTTTTCTGGCATCCCTGTAGAGGTTGGGGACATTGAACCATAGTGGACAGTGTTCAAAGCTTCCATTCCTGAAGCTGCAACTGTGAGCTGTGGTCTCAAGGTCATAGGTGCCTCAAGGGGTGGTAACCTACGAATACCCTGGTGGACACCAGCAGTTAGAGAAGCTGTCTGGCTGAAGAAGGAGGCCTTCTGGGACAAGTTATCCCGGGAGACTCCAGAGACAGTTGCAAGGTACAAACAGGCCCGAAGGATGGCAGCTTCAGTAGTAAAAGAGGTAAAACAGTGAGTGGGAGTAGTTCGGGGAAGCCTTGGAGAAGGACTTTAGGTCAGCACCAAAGTGCTTCTGGAAAACTGTCCGGCACCTCAGGAGGGGAAAAGTCCAAGCTTTTTATAGAAAGGATGGGACTCTTTTGAGCTCAACTGAGGAGGTAATGGGACGATGGAAGGAAAACTTTGAGGAACTCCTGAACCCAACGAACCCACCCTCTAAGATAGAGATAGAGCTGGAGGATGATGGAGGATCAACATCAATTTCCCTGGAGGAAGGTCACTGAGGTAGTCAAAAAACCCCACAGTGGCAAAGCCCCAGGAATTGATGAGAACCGTCCAGAAATGCTGAAGGCTTTGGGTGTTGAGGGACTGTCATGGATGACACATCTCTTCAACATTGCCTGGAATTCTGGGACAGTGCCTAAAGAGTGGCGTACAGGGGTGGTGGTCCCAGTGTTCAAAAAAGGGGACCAGAGGGTCTGTGGGAATTACAGACATCACATTACTCAGCCTCCCTGGAAAGGTCTACTCTAAGGTGCTGGAAAGGAGGGTCTAGCCAATAGTCGAACCACAGATTGAGGAGGAACAATGTGGATTCCGTCCTGGTCGTGGAACAACAGACCAGCTCTTTACACTTGCAAGGATCCTGGAGGGGGCTTGGAAGTATGCCCATCCAGTCTACATGTGTTTTGTAGATCTGGAGAAGGCTTATGACAGAGTCCCCCAGGATATATTGTGGGAAGTTCTGTGGGAGAATAAGATAAGAGGGTCACTACTCAGGGCCATCCAATCTCTCTATGCCAAAAGTGAGAGTTGTGTCCGAGTTCTGGGTACTAAGTCAGACTCTTTCCCAGTAGGGGTTGGTTTCCGTCAGGGTTGCTCCTTATCATCTATCCTGTTTGTGATCTTCATGGACAGGATCTCCAGGCGTAGTCATGGAAGAGAGGGGTTGCAATTAAGTGAACTTATGATTAAATCACTACTTTTTGCAGATGATGTGGTTCTGTTGAAATCATCGCTCTCTGACCTCCAACACTCACTGGATCGGTTCACAGCTGAGTGTGAAGTAGCTGGAATGAGGATTAGTACCTCTAAATCTGAGACCATGGTTCTAAGCAGGACACCAGAGGATTGTCCAATCAGAGTAGGGAATGAGTCCTTACCCCAAGTGAGGGAGTTCAAGTTTCTAGGGGGCTTATTCTCAAGTGAGGGAAGAATGGAGCATGAGTTGGACCGGAGAATTGGAACTGGTGCAGCGGTATTGCGCTCCCTTTACCAAACCATTGAGAGAGAGCTGAACCAGAAGGCAAAGCTTTCGATCTACCGGTCAATGTTTGTGCCCACTCTCTCCTATGGCCATGAAAGCTGGGTCATAACTGAAGGAACAAGATCACGGATACAAGCAGCTGAGTTGAGGTTTCTTAGGAGGGTGTCTGGTGTCTCCCTTAGAGATAGGATGACAAGCTCAGACATACGTGAGGGGCTCGGAGCAGAGCCACTGTTCCTACAAATAGAAAGGAGCCAGTTGAGGTGGTTCGGGCATCTAGTAAGGATGCCACCTGATCGCCTCCAAAAAGAGGTTTTTCAGGCACGTCCAGCTGGAAAAAGTCCATGGGGTAGACCAAGGACCAGATGGAGGGATGATATCTCCACACTGGCCTGGGAACGCTTTGAGATCCCCCAATCAGAGCTAGTGGATGTTACAAGGGAAGGGAAAGCTTGGTGGTCCCGGCTGAAATCTACTACCTCCGCGACCCGGTTAAGCGGTTGACGATGGATGGATGGATGGATGTAAAATTATCTTGCCACCAACATCCTTGATTTTTTTAGCTAAACAATTCAAATATTAAAAAATGACGTTTGAAATACTGTTAAATAATTTTTGACATATGAGGGCATTTTACTAGGACAAATGTCATTTTCATCATACCTCAGATGGATAGTCTGAATTATTTAAACCCACACAAGTAGGCTGCATATAAAAGGAAATTTCAGAGACAGCTGTCTGAAATTGAAGCAAAAAAAAGTTATATCTCAGCGTGGGTTATACGGCCAAAAGCCTCTTTTTATGTTTTATGTTGTAGTAATGGTATACATCAAAGCAATTGTTCAATAGATTCAACTAAGAAATAGTTTGAAATACCGTACAGCACCTCGCACTATGTCCAGACAAAAGAAGTCACAACCCTTTTAGTAACAAGTTATTCTCCATCATCTTGGGTTGGTTTCATTCTTCTGCATGTTACCTTGTCACTTCTTGTTTCTCCTTCTTTCTTCTGCTTGGGCAGAAGAGCATGGAAAACACAGCTGATTGGTATTATGTGAAGGTGGACTTCCTCCATTATCACTGGAGTAGCCTTCATATTTGCAATATTGTCACTGTCAAGTGCCTAAATCTTCTCTGTGCCAAGGTAATTGATTACACCTTCAGCTCCTCGTCATGGATGTCCCTGTGTGTCTGGTGTCTTTTGTGTCTGTGCTTTTGTAATACACAGGTAGAGGGGTGGAGATGATGAGGTTGATGATTTATTTTCCATATATGTTTCAGAGATTACTGCAATGCAGTCTTCTTCCTCAATGGTTTGCTTGACCTTGGCTTAAAGTATTAAACTATCTAGTTAATTAGTAAATAAAGCACGTCTGGAGGGAGATATGTGCCGGTTGAACATTCAAAAATATCTTTCAAAACACGTTGTCTGTAAGGATCGGATTTGAGCCGGTTGCATACATTGCTTGAGCAAAACATTAATTTAATTCATTGAGTCTTAACATCGCCTGATTCCAGAAGGACCGAAACGTGATCCTGTTGAGCGTATCTGATGCCACTGAACCAGTGTCACTATCAATGGAAGCTGAGAAACTTGTGTCTGGGGTTGCTTGTTTTGGACTAATTATAATCTGGATACTTGACTATATGTTACTACATCTTTCTTGCAGTCTCAACACATGACTTTGCACAGTATTAGCAAATGTATGGAGACTTTCATTCTACATTGGATGGAGTAAAAATGTCACAACATATCAGTGAGAACATGCAGTATTTTGCTGTAAATTAAGATAAAAATGCTTAGAGAAAAACGCAGATGTGATCCCATACAAGGAGTTTGCTAGTGATACAGTTGTATTGCATATAAATTGCTTTTTTGAATTTTAAAAGGCATGAAAAGAATGCAAATAGCAATAGGCTGGATTACTAGATGGAACATTTTCAATAAGCATAGCAAATCAACACTACATTCATTACTAAAATTTATTTTATTTTATATTAAATTTTTGTTGTTTTTTACCAAAGCATACTTCAAGATCTAGAATTGTATTTTATGTACATTGTATGCCACACTCAAATTCCTGGTTATAGGCTAGCAAGCTCCAGGACCTCAGTTTTGAACTGCTTGTACTACGGGACCTATCTGCGTGGATCTGGCATCCCTCATATCAATAAGAAAAAAAGGTCCCTGCTATTTCCAACCAATAATATTCAATTAAATATTCATTTGCGGATAATACAATGATAATAGCCAATTGCATCAACAAATTCAGTCAAGACCAACCTTTCCAGGTTATTTACCACCATAATGTGACAGTGGTATTTTTTTTTGTTAACTTTTTCTGTATTCTGCTCCCGTGACAAAGGCTTTAGTTGCCTCTATCATGGGAGCACTTTTTGCTCCGGCACCTCCAGATTGAAAAATTAAGCGCTGTGTGTGTACACACACACACACACACACACACACACACACACACACACACACACACCTGATTCTAGTAGACGACCAATTCCCTTTGCTAAGGACCTTGATGAGTAGAAGATAAACACTTGAGTCTACTAATTGACTCTGGTGAGTAAGTGCTTGGTTTGAACAAAGACCTGCACCCACAGGGGCCCTGTCTGGGTCACTTTGGACACCCCTGCTCTAGAGCGTCAACAGGATGGAGGAAGCCATAGCTTGTGAGTCCTCCAAGTCATGTGACAACAAGCCCTCACTATTTTGCACATTGTGGTCTCACGGGGAAAGCATAGTGCTTTGCCATTGGAGGAGAACGAAGCAGAGTACTCTCTGTTCACTTAACTGCGAGCACTCGGACGACCCAGAGGGGGACTTTATCCATCCTAAACCCCTATACCCATGTGAGGCTTAGCCAATTATGCACCACTAACTTTGGACTTCCGGCCATGGTTGGAAACGGCACAGCCGGGATTCGAACAGCCAACTGCTTGACGCAGAGATGCACCGAACATAGGTGCCTTAACCCCTTATGCCACTGGATACCCATTATATGGGCATTTTTGAATGATAAAATCAGGTTGCCTTTCTGTAAATATTCTATAATTCCCCTGGAGGTACCCTGGATTGCCAGCAAATAGAATTGCAGACTTGACTTTTTCTCTAATATTTCGGACCTATTCCTGATATGACAGACAGCAAGTTGATTAACGATGTGCACTAGATCTGACTGTCGGAGGATCATATCACTTGTTTACAGCTTTTTTATGTTTATGTTTACATGCCCTTTATGAAGATATGGCTTTTCTGATACAATGGAATTGATATAAAAAAACACCTTGCTATAGCTCTAGCGCTGCTTCAGTCCCTTTTTCACTTTGAAACTATGCACTTGATGTACGTCGCTCTGGATAAGAGTGTCTGCTAAATGTCTGTAATGTAATAATGTATTGCAAGGTTTGCCATGCATTACAACCCCAAATGCTTTCCAGTAACCTCACGTCCTTCATATTTCTGAACATGTAACATTGTGATGTTACATGAAGCCAAATTTTGTTTTGGGGCATAACCGTATGTTTACTTTTTCTTTACATCAACATTCATACGTTTAAAGGCTGTGTGAAGAAAATATTTATTTTGCCTAAATGTCTTTGTTCCTTTGTTTCATTTCATTGTGGCATTGTAATTAATTCAGAATGGGTAAAATGGGGATAGAGAGACATGATTACAGTGTGAATTTCACACAGTGTCACTATGGGATAGACTCCAGCATGAATCCCTGATCTGACTTTGAATAAGCAGTTGACGATGGATGGATGCATGGATCATTACTCTTCCAGCCATCTTTTTTTCCCATTCACCCCTCTAAGTCGTCACCTCCAGATGATGGCTTTCTTTCCTGCTAGAGCGGGGCATCTTACTTACTGCAGCAAACTTTTGTCAGCATATGCCTGTTTGCTGGTAAAGTGGAAAAAAGCCGGTGGCATGCTGACCATTCCACCATGAGGGGCAACTCATGACCTCTACTGGACACACATACTGTGCTGTGGTGATGCCTTGCCCGTCTGCCCTCTGCAGCTCCAAAATAACACATCCAGCAGCAGCTGATCATCTCATATTCACCATGTTGTTAGATTATTGCATGAATGTTTCCTTTTCATAACCACCAACCACCATATCTGTTGATTTCACTGACAACCATATATACAAGAAAGAGAGAGTAACCTAAGTAGTGAGAGCATTTAATGCAAATAACCCAATACTCTACTGTTTACTGTCTAATACCACCCTTCTCCACAAAAGCAAGAAAGAATGTCCCAATTAGGTTTTACCCATGAAATCATCACGCCATCTTTCCTGTAGTTGAAGTATGAAAAATTATGTGTGTCTTTTGGCTGTAGATTTTGTATGCAGCTGTGCTAAATTCAAGTCTCTTTTCACTCTGTGTTCTTCAGGTCCTGTGGTTTATGTTCTGGACCTTGCTGACAGACTCATATCAAAGGCTGGCCCATTTGCCGCAGCAGGCATCATGGTGGGGTCCATCTACTGGACTGCAGTCACCTATGGAGCTGTCACTGTCATGCAGGTTTGACCATCATTCCATTATTCAAGTTTGACAGTGTTAATTGTTACTCCAGTTATACATGTATAGTCATGCCAGATTCTTTGGCAGGAATACTCCATTACAGAAACATGAGATAACGATACAGTGGCAATCAAAATGATTCAACTCCCACTGCAAATCAGGTTTATTAGTCAAATATACAAGCTACCAGCTGTTAACAAAAAACAAATCAAACAAGAACATTTCAAATAGCTCCACGCAACTAATATTACAGGTGGTTTCTCCAAATTCAACAAAAATGCGGCTTTCAATGACTACTGCAGTCTCAAAATTATTCCACCTCATCATGGCAAATATATTTAGTACTTGGTAAGGCACCCTTTTTCTGTTATGATCTACTGCAAATGTGATGCATAGCCAGACACCAACTTCTGGCAGTGTTCCTGAGGATCTGCCCATTCCTCATGGGAAAAGGCCTACAGCTCACTAATACTCTTGGGCAGCGTTGCCCAATACGTCGATCGCGATCTACCAGTCAATCGCAAAGGTAGTGTGGGCAGATTGTATGGCATTAAAAAATAGATGTCAGCCTATCATCCATCCCGTCACTTGATTGATATTAAAGGCACCCAATGAGATGTCATCTGACTCGTCGCTGCACATGCTCAAAGAACAGTGCAAAGTGCAGTAGCTCGCATGCTAAAAAAGTGCGAAGAACACCCCTGCTCTTGGGTTTGCATGCTGCAACCCCCATTTTCAAATCCAACCAAAGATTTTCAATGGGGTTCAAGTCATGTGGCTGTGATGGCTACTCTAGTATCTTTCAGGACTTCTTCTGAAACTAAGTCTTAGTGGACTTTGAGGTATGCCTGGGACCATAGTCCTGCTGGAAGACCAATGAGGCCAACCTTCAGTTTCCTCACAGATGGCATTTCTCTCAGGATTTCCTGATAATTGATTGAATCTATCTTGCCCCCCATACGCTCCAGGTTTCCAGTGCCAGAGTAAGCGAGCAGCCCCAGAGCATCACTGAGCCACCGCCATGCTTCACTGTAGGCAGGGTGTTCTTTTCAGCGTATGCTTCATTCTTCTTCCTCGAGATCCATAGGCCCATCCATCTATCCATTATCTACTGCGTATCCGAAATCGGGTCGTGGGGGAACTGGAGCCTATCTCAGTTCTCATTGGGCGAAAGGCAGGGTGCACCCTTCTCTGCAGTGTGTGGGGATCGAACCTGCAACCTTCCGATCGCCAGACGACCGCTCTACCCACTGAGCCATGCCGCCCCACTATAGGCCCAAATATTTTACATTTTGTTTCATCGCTTCACAGAACAGAATCCCCAAACCTCTTCTTCTTATTTATATAGTTCAGAGCAAATTGGAGCCGACTTTTCTTGTGGCTTTGGGTCAGTATTGGTGTACGTCTTGGAGTTCAGGCAGGGAACCCTTCAGTGTTTAGTATGCGCCTTACTATGGTAACTGAAACCTCAGTGCCTGCTACAACCAAGTCTTACTGCAGGCCTTTTGCAGTCAGTTGAGGGTTTCTTACTTTCTTTCTTACTACTTATCTCCTCAGGACTCTAGTGGCAGCTGTTGATAGTTTCCTCTTTCTACCACATATAGCTAGTTTAGCCACTGTTCCTTTGACTTTAAAATGTCTAACTATGCTTCCAATTGTATCTCTCGGAACATTCACTGCCTTTGCTATAGCTGTATATTCTATTCCTTGTTTGTGCAAGGCAGTGAACTTTTTGGACAATTCTTTTGACTTACTCTTGACTTATTTCTAACATTCAATGAAATGTCACAGTCAACAATCCAGATATTTGAGGCCTTCTATCTCAAGCAAACCTGATACAACTAATGAAGCCCTTGATTGGAAACATTTGGTGTGTTTGAGACCACATCTGATTTACAAAAGTGTGCTCTTATGAAGGATTCTATTAAGGGGGTTGAATAATTTCGAGACTGTAGTAGTTATTAAAAGTAGCATTTTGTGTTGAATTTGGAGAAACCACTTGTAATATTAGTTATGTTGAGCTATTTAAAATGTTCTTGTTTGAATTATTTTGTAAACAGCTGCTTTTTCTACATTGACTAATAAACCTGATTTGCAGTGGGGGTTTAATGATTTTGATGGCAACTGTATGTTATAAAAAGTGTGTGTGTGTGTGTGTGTGTGTGTGTGTGTGTGTGTGTGTGTGTGTGTGTGTGTGTGTGTGTGTGATAGGACATATGTTTAACAGAGCAGGGCAGGTAATTCCTAACATTTTGTTTCCCTCTTCTCTGCTTCTCCCTCTTTCTCCTTCTCAGATCTTAATGAAACAGCTGCTCCACATGCTCATAGAGATCACTACAAGAAGGTTTCTCATAGAGATCTTAAACCAAGGAACACCCTGGTTGAAACTGGCTCTGATTCTCCAAGACTCAGACTGATAGATTTTGGTTGTGGTATCATCTTGGAAGAGGGACACTACACAGAATACTCTGGTATAATCACTGGCCTCATTTGGTTTGTAGCCTTCCTCATGTGTGTCATTCTCTTTATTCTCCTCCTCTGAACAATGTCTGAGCAGGAGGTTTTTATTGTTACTGGGAACAAAGTCTCACCTGCCCACTTTGACTGTCTTTTCCCATCCATTGTTAACTCTTTCCCTGAACTCCCATGTCTGTCTTAATTTGATGGCGC
>OMLC01098021.1:0-19942 GCA_900302585.1 Regalecus glesne
ACAGTGTTGGGAAGATTACTTTGCAAATGTAATTGGTTACAATTAAAAGTTACCCTAATCAAAATGTAATAGTTGTATAACTATTTAAATTACTTTATCAAAGTAATGTAACTAATAATATTTGATTACATTTTGAATACTTTTCTAAATTTTGAATACATGTTAAGATGAGATATTCTTTAATTTGTCCCGCTGGGGGAAATAGTAGTGTTACAGCAGTAAGTGGAAAGCATAGAAGGAGAGGAATCACATCTAGAAATAACATGCAACATAGACATAGACAATTCAACAAGGGAGAATTGTCATTAGACCATCCAAATATCCCTCCATCCGTCGTCAACCACATATCCAGTGTCGGGTCGCGGAGTTAGAAGACTTGTATCCGTGATCTTGTTCTTTCAGTCATGACCCAGCTTTCATGGCCATAGGAGAGAGTGGGCACAAACATTGACCGGTAAATAAAAAGCTTTGCCTTCTGGCTCAGCTCTTTCTTGGTAACAATGGTTTGGTAAAGTGGGTGCAATACCGCTCCAGCAGCTCCAATTCTCCGGTCCAATTCACGCTCCATTCTCCCCTCACTTGAGAATGAGACCCCGAGATACTTGAACTCCCTCACTTGGGGTAAGGACTCTTTCCCTACTCGGATTGGAGAATCCTCTGGTGTCCTGATTAGAACCATGGTCTCAGATTTAGAGTTAAAATTCCTCATTCCAGCTGCTTCACACTCAGCTGCAAACCGATCGAGTGAGTGTGGGAGGTCAGAGACTGATGATGTCAACAGAACCACATCATCTGCAAAAAGCAGTGATTTAATCATAAGTTCACCCAATTGCAACCCCTCTCTTACACGACTACGTCTGGAGATCCTCTCCATGATGATCACAAACAGGATAGGTGACAAGGAGCAGCCCTGATGGAAACCAACCCCTACTGGGAAAGAGTCAGACTTACTACCCAGAACTCGGACAAAGCTCTCACTTTGGGTATAGAGAGATTGGATGGCCCTGAGTAGTGACCCTCTTATCTTATACTCTCAAATAACTTCCCACAATATATCCCGGGGGACTCCGTCATAAGCCTTCTCCAGATCTACAAAACACATGTAGACTCCAGGATCCTTGTAAGCATAAAGAGCTGGTCTGTTGTTCCACAACCAGGACGAAATCCACATTGTTCCTCCTCAATCTGTGGTTCAACTATTGGCCGGACCCTCCTTTCCAGCACTGTAGAGTAGACCTTTCCAGGGAGTTCCAGGGGCTGAGTAATGTGATGCCTCTGTAATTACCACACACCCTCTGGTCCCCTTTTTTGAACACTGGGACCACCCCCTCTGTCTGCCACTCTTTAGGCACTGTCCCAGAATTCCAGGCAATGTTGAAAAGACATGTCATCCATGACAGTCCCTCAACACCCAAAGCCTTCAGCATTTCTGGACGGATCTCATCAATCCCTGGGGCTTTGCCACTGTTGAGTTTTTAGACTAGCTCAGTGACCTCCTCCAGGGAAATTGATATTGATCCTCCATCATCCTCCAGCTCTGTCTCTATCCTAGAGGGTGGGTTAGTTGGGTTCAATAATTCCTCAAAGTGTTCCTTCCATCGTCCCATTACCTCCTCAGTTGAGCTCAACAGTTCCCCATCCATACTATAAACAGCTTGGACAGTTCCCCGTTTTCCCCTCCTGAGGTGCCGGACGGTTTTCCAGAAGCGCTTTGGTGCTGACCCAAAGTCCTTCTCCATGGCTTCCCCAAACTCCTCCCACACTCGCTGCTTTGACTCTTTCACTACTGAGGCTGCCGTCCTTCGGGCCTGTTTGTACTTTGCAACTGTCCCTGGAGTCTCCCTGGATAACTTATCCCGGAGGCCTCCCTCTTCATTTGCACATTTTCCCCAACTGCCGGTGTCCCCCAGGGTGTTCGTGGGTTACCACCCCTTGAGGAGCCTATGACTTTGAGAACACAGCTCACAGTGGCAGCTTCAGTAATGGAAGCTTTGAACATGCTCCACTCTGGTTCAATGTCCCCAACCTCTACAGGGATGCCAGAAAAGCTCTGCTGTAGGTGGGAGTTGAAGGTCTTCTTGACAGAGTCCTCCTCCAAGCGTTCCCAGTTCACCCGCACTACACGTTTGGGCTTACCAGGTCTGTCCTGAGGCTTCCCTCTCCACCTGACCCAACTCACGGCTAGATGGTAGTCCGTGACAACTCCTCTCCTCTCTTCACCCGAGTGTCCAAAATAAGTGGCATTAAATCACATGATACAATTACAAAATCTATCATTGATTTTTGCCCTAAGGTGCTCTGGTACCATGTACACTTATGAGCATCCTTATGTTCAAACATGGTGTTTGTTATGGACAATCCATAGCACAAAAGTCCAACTATAAAGCGCCACTTGGGTTCAAATCAGGCAGGCCGTTGTTCCCAATCACACCCCTCCAAGTGTCTCCATCACTACCCACATTGGCATTGAAGTCTCCCAGTAAAATGATAGAGTCCCCTATAGGAGCTCCAAAAAGGACTCCCTCCAGGGTCTCCAAAAAGGTTGAATACCCTGATGTACTGTTTGGTGCATAGGCAGTCAGAGTATTTCCTCCCATAATCCTAAAGTGTAGGACTCTTTTATCTACAGGGTTACATTCAAATACAGTGGCCCTCAGCCGGGGTCTTATGAGAATCCCTACACCTGCCCAGCGTCTCTCACCTTGGGCAACCCCTGAATAGTATAAAGTCCAACTCCCCCATACAGGACCTCTATTCGTGACTCCATCCAGGGTCTCCAAAAACGTTGAATACTCTGATGTACTTTTTGGTGCATAGGCACAGACAACGGTCAAAGTTTTTCCTCTCTTAATCCTAAAGCGTAGGGACATGACTCTCTCATCCACAGGGTTAAATTCACCAGCTCCAGGTCCCCAGGATTCTGGGTTTGCCTGACGCCTGATGTTATCACTTGTGTTAACCACATTCTATTTTGGTGGTTTTCTCTACACTGTAGAGAACCACCGTGCTCCTGTTCCCATACAGGGTTTACTCTGCCTTTCACCTAACAAGAACGGAGATAGGCTCCAGTTCCCCTGTGACCTGATTTTGGATAAGCAGTTGTTGATGTATGCCTAAGCCAAGTTTCCCATACTGCTGTTTCAAGTATAATAGGGAGCAAACACTCTGATTTGCTTTTTACTATTATTTTATCAAATTGCATTTACATGTTAGATGTTGATCTGGCAATGTCTTGACAGTAAGCTACGGTCTCCACAGTTTTATTTTAACTTTCTTATTGGCGGACTTCCGGTTATAGGGGACAACTGACCAGTCACATCTGCTCAGCCTCTCTATAATTTGGAACATTATTGTTAATCTATCGGATTCCCTTAGCGAAGAACCACTGCTAAACTTTTGTGATCCACACTACATCTAATTTGGAAGTTAAAATGACGGAGAAAACGAGAAGGACAGAGAACAAGCAAGCTAGCGTTACCACGACGAACTCCACGGTAGCTAACGTTGCCGAGTTTCATGCTAGCACAGCGCCCACGTGGCTAGCCGATGCCACGCACCCCCCAATATGGTTTGCACCATCAATGGAAGCCAGTCTCTCTTCACTCCGGAACACGATCAACACCAGAATTACTTAGGTGGATGCCCTCATTGATCAGCTTAACCAAAACCTGCAAAGCCCAAAGGGCCTGTTTAAAAAAGGTGACCAGAGGGTTTATGGTAATAACAGAGGCATCACATTACTCAGCCTCCCTGTAAAGGTCTACTCTAAGTTCCCTGAAAGGAGGGTCAATAGTTGAACCACAGATTAAGGAGGAACAATGTGGATTCCGTCCTGGTTGTGGAACAAAAGACCAGCTGTTTACGCTTGCAAGGATCATGCAGGGGTCCTGGGAGTATGCCCATCCAGTCTACATGTGTTTTGTAGATCTGGAGAAGGCTTATGACCGAGTCCCCCGGCATATGTTTTGGGAGGTGCTGTGGGAGTATGAGATAAAAGGGTCACTACTCGGGGCCATCCAATCTCTCTATGCCCAAAGTGAGAGTTGGGTCTGAGTTCAGGCTAGTAAGTTGGACTCTTTCCCAGTAGGGCTTGGTCTCCGTCAGGGCTGCTCCTTGTCACCTATCCTGTTTGTGATCTTCATGGACAGGATCTCCAGGCGTAGTCATGGACGAGAGGGGTTGCAATTCACTGAACTTATGAGTAAATCACTGTTTTTGCAGAGGATGTGGTTCTGTTGACATCATCAGTCTCTGACCTCCAACACTCACTCGATCGGTTTGCAGCTGAGTGTGAAGCAGCTGGAGTTAGTGCCTCTAAATCTGAGACCATGGTTCTAAGCAGGACACCAGAGGATTGTCCAATCCGAGTAGGGAATGAGTTCTTACCCCAAGTGAGGTACCAGAGAATTTGAGCTGCTGGAGTGGTTTTGCACTCCCTTTACCAAATCATCGTTACCAAGAGAGAGCTGAGCCAGAAGGCAAAGCTTTCAATTTACCGGTCAATTTTTGTGCCCACTCTCTCCGATGGCCATAAAACCTGGGTCATGACTGAAAGAACAAGATCCCGGATACAAGCAGCTGAGATGAGGTTTCTTAGGAGGGTGTCTGGTGTCTCCCTTAGGGACAGGCTGAGAAGCTCAGACATACGTGAGGGACTCGGAGTAGACATGCCGGTCCTACAAATAGAAAGAACCCAGTTGAGGTGGTTCGGGCATCTAGTAAGGATGCCACGGGATCGCCTCCCAAAGGATGTTTTTCAGGCATGTCCAGCTGGGAGAAGGCCACGGGGTAGACCAAGGACCAGATGGGGGAATTATATCTCCACACTGGCCTGGTAACGCTTTGAGATCCCTCAATCAGAGTTAGTGGATGTTGCAAGGGAACGGAAAGCTTGGAGGTCCTGGCTGAAATCTGCTACCTCCGCGACCCGACACCGGATAAGCGGTTGACGATGTATGGATGGATGGATTGATGAAACATTCATAATAAAACAAATATTCCATGTTCAGTTCATCTCTCCATCATGCACCTGGGTGTTCGAATCCTGGCTGTACCATTTCCAACCACGGAGGCCGGAAGTCCAAAGTTGGTGGGGTATAATTGACTTAGCCTCAAATAGGAATAGGGGTTAGGTTGGATAAAGTATTCCGGGTTTGCTAGTGTCCCCCTTTGTGTTGTCAGGGCACTCAGTTAAGTGAATGGAAAGTACTCTGCTTCATTCTCCTCCGATGGCCAACCACTGTGCTCTCTCTGCGAGACCGCAATGTGCAAAATATTAAGGGCTTGTCATCATGTGACTTGGAGGAATAGATAAGAGTAAATATTGCCTCAGAGTACTCAATCTGCTACAAGTACTGCATATCTACTGATCGTAGGCCCAGAGACTGTAAAGGAGTGATTCAGTGTTCAGAGTGCAACAGTACCAGTCATGTTTCATTATTGCATCCTGGCCCAACACCATGAGTAGTAAAAGAGTGCAACCAACAACCATCATGGACAGCAAATGTGGCTCACACACCTACAGAGGGTCAAGGCAGGGAGCAGGAACACCCTGACTCCACTGTTACCACATCAAGCTACACAGTGTTACGTGGTAAGGAATGCCAAGGGAAGTCATGCTCTAAAATTTGCCGGGTCAACGTGTATTCTGCTGCATACCCTGAAAAGAAGAGGGAAAGAAGAGGATTAATACATACAAAGTAATGTGTCACTAGCATGATCTAGCTTCCTATATATGTTATCTGTTTAGAGTGAAGTCTTACCATAAACGGTAAAGACATGTTCTAGTATAACAAACGCCAGCGGAAATCAAGCGAGTGGCTTCATCATTGAAGGAATAGATGGAAAAATGTCAATGCCGTTATCAGTGCTCACTGAGTGCAACCAGATTCCTGAAAATAGAGGGGAGATAATGACTCCAGAAGCCGCAGCCCACTACCCTCATCTACAACCCATCACATCTCACATACACCCACTAGAATTTCTGCCTTCAGCAGAAATTCTCCTCCATGGTAGGGTAATATTCGGTCTAACAAGGTATGTGGTCAGTTAAATGGTCCACATGACCAACCCTATGCTCAATGCCTTGATATAGGGTGGGTGGTTATAGGGAATGCTTGTCGTACAGGAGCCCACAAACCTACAGTGAACTCTTCCAAGACAACCAAACTAAGAGAGGGGCCAACAAGCATGCTTCAGCTGAGACATCCTCCTCTATACTGCCATCAGGGGTTGTAGGAACTAAATTCACGGCGGCTCACAACTGGTCCCAAAAACCCAGAGCACCCTGTGATTCTCAACCTGACAATGTTGCTCACACAAAAGTATGGCACACCGCTAGTACTGCCAGGTCAATTTGAAAGTCAGGACCTTTTCAGGACACAGTGGCGATGCGTGCTGTACTTGGCTAATGTCTTTTGTTGACGATAGAGAAAAGAATACATCAGTAGGCTCCAAAAGCTGCGGAAAAGGCAGACGGTGAGGCCAAACTTGTATGAAGGAGACGTAGTCCTGCTGATTGATGGACACGAGAAGAAGAATAACTGTCAAGTCGGCATCATTACCAAAACCTTTCCCAGTGAGGATGGCAGAGTGAGGAGGATTGAAGCCGAGGTTGTTCAAAAGGAGGAACAAAGACTAGATATGCCCTATGAGTGAGGTAATCTTTTTGGTGTCTAAAGACACTTCTTAAGGTACTGCGGACTCATTCTGATATCCTTTTCAAATATGTGACATGTTTTAGGTTCGACATCCTTAAAAGGTTAGATGGGGAGTGTTCTATCTCTTGCTTTGTTGGTTATTGTGTGATGGACACTGTCATCTAGTGTCTTGATGCATGCTCAATAATCAAGGTAAGGGGATCACAAAAAAGAGGTGAATCAGTTCAACTGGATCAGAAGTTTATTCAGAAACGTTTCATCACTCATCTAATGGTGCAGAGCATGCATTGGCTTTGAGCCGCTACAGGAACTACTTGGTAGTCGAACGTATGCCGTAGTGAAGACGTTAGTGAGGAAGTTCTGTGTCTTCATTTGATACATGTCATGCTTTGACACAAGACAATCTGTAAGTCTCTATTCATTTAACATTAATGATAAATCATATGCCATTTCATTTGTGGTTCTACATGATTGCTAAAAATGTTTAGCAATGTCATGTATTAGTATGGTTGGAGCCGTGTGCTTGGCAATGCAAGTGGGCTATGGCTGGTTTTGGTTGACAGGAAATGAACGGGGATTTGTGTCTTTTTTAACCTAGTTAATTGTAAGCTAATCTTATGTTCTGGAATTAGCTTCCTATTAACTTTGAGTAAACGATTTGGGGAAATAGGTGGAATTTATGTTTAGGCACAGAATGATATTTTCTTTATTGAAACATATCTGCATCTTCTGTATTTTTAGTTTTACAATTGTGGTTCAATTGTAAACACTGGGGAATCCATCTCCAGTGTCCTGAGAAGTCACCACTTTCTTTAGCTCGCTGTTTAGGCTGTGCAGAGCCATTGGCTGAGGGCAGAGGACCTCCCACCCCTGCATGTTTATGTATATGATATTTACATAATTGTACAGCAGACCAGTCAAAGAATATGATGATGGTGAAAAGAGGACTTATGTTTGACTTCAAACTAGTCTAATGGTGTAGGTGGAAGCTTCATTGGACATGAAGCTCTTGTTTTTGCTATTTCCTTTATCCATGAGAAGATTATTTTCAATACTTGTTCACCGCTACCCTGTTCCTCATGACTTCCTTTGTTCTGTTTGCCAATCTTGCCAACAGATTTTTTACCCATACGTCTCTGAATTGTCACCTTGTCGTAGTAGAGAAGCTTGTAGAGTAATGCTGTGTGGAGCTATGCTCCTGGAAGGGTCACTCATGGTGGTTAGGTCAGCGGGGGGCAATCAACCAAGACCTCAATGATGGAACAGGCAAAGAATGATGACTGACTTTAGGGAAGCATCACAATGGCTGGAAAGGCAGATGAAGGTTACAGCAGAAATGGGCACCCATTTCTCTTGGACTCCATGCCACTGGATCCTGACCCAGATCTGTCAAGGACCATGTAATGACTGTCTCTGCACTACTCTTGCCATACTAAACAAAGTCACAAACAGGCATCCTCCCCACAATGAAGAGAACAGTCATTGTTTCTTCAAGTGGCTGCTGCTGATTTGACCCATATATATAGCCTATAAAAACCGAATGGGTCAGACAAATAATGAGTAATATTTGCAGATACATTCTCCCACACCATAATCAGAAAACATATTTTAAGATGTTTCAGTTGGTATGTCTCCATTGAAGCATGCCCATGTTACATGAAGGTGTTAACAGTACACAGTGACCAATCTTAAAAATATTTGAAGGCAGTTAGGAAAAAGGTAACTATCACTTTATAACTTAATAACTTTATATTTTATATCATCATATGGCTGCCTAAATGAGCAGGTTTTAGGTTTTTTTCTTTTTTTGCTGGATGGATATCTGTGTATATTTAAAGAAAGGTTCTTCAGTATTTTGCGTGAAACCTCATCAAACCTCATATGGCACCTGCAAGTGTGATTTATTTGTCTTCCCAGAATCAAAATGGGTTCATGGGGCAGCATAGCTCAGTGGGTAGAGCGGTTGCCTGGCAATTGAAAGGTTGCAGAATTGATCCCCGGCCCTGCACATAGCATGTCGAGGTGTCCTTGAGCAAGACACTGAACCCCTAACTGCTCCCCGAGCGCCATATGTTGGCAGCTCACTGCTCCTATACAATAGGTTGGGTCAAAAATGCAGAGAAATCCAAATTTCCCCTTGTGGGACTGATAAGGGAATCAGTTCATTTTATCATTTACCAGCAGGGTCTCCACCTACGTGAACTTTGCCCAGCTCAGCAGAGAAGGCATTTTACTAAACCGCCACCCAACTGAAATACTTTTTCAAGTGTGTTTGCTTTACTTCAAGTGTTGATCTGAGGCCATCTCTATTAATAAATAATTCCTTCACAAACTTTATATAAAGAGTTAAGGTCTAAATCTGTAACACAGCCTACCTGTTGTCAAACCCAAATAAAAATGTTAAAAATGTTAATGCACGGTAGATTTGTATTTCTCTGTCCAGCCCAATACTTTGCCAGTACCATGATGATAGTTGGCTTGTCAGTGGTGGTGACAGTCCTAGTTCTGCAGTTCCACCACCACGACCCACATGGAGGGAAGATGCCCAAATGGGTAAGTAACAAAGATCTGCATAACCCAGAACATTTGTGTTTTTGTTTTTCATGCCTTTGGGAACTGTTTGTATTTTAAAACGAGTCTATTAACCTTGCTATTAACCTTGTGAAATGTTTGTTATGCATACCGGCACAGGGGAAGAGGATTCTAGACAATCAAGAGTGATTTATAGCTTTTTTATGCACCATTGTGAATCATTAAAGTTTAGATCCACATATCTTATTTAAATACCTAATGTGGTTTGGCTTTATTCAGCTAATTGTGTCCTATCATGCACAACATAAACTATGATGGATTAATGAAGTGATCATTTGAAATCACTGTATTTGTATTATGTAAGAAGAGGTGGCATGCATAAAAGATTTTTTTTTTAAAACAACTTATCAGTCCCACAAGGGGAAATTTACATTTTTCTGCATTTTATATCCATCCATCATGCCGCCACATGGCGCTCAGCGAGCAGTTAGGGGTTCAGTGTCTTGCTGAAGGACACCCCAACATGCTTTCTGCCGGACCGGGGATCGGACCTGTAACCTTCCAATAGCCAGACGACCGCCCTACCCACTGAGCTATGCCATCACACAGCTCAAATACGTGACATAGATATTTACTTCAGATGTAAAACTGAACAAAAGGACAGCAAAGAATAACCTCTGGCCTCCGGAACCACCTCAGCACATCATAGGGCTCCCGTTTTATACACTGAATTCCATGTTAATATTCAAAATAGTCACACACTTGACTCACTTTTTGCAGGTTATTGTGTTTCAACTCAATGACAACAAATGGCCCCCACCCCCATGCTGCAAAACAAAACTTCTGTGCAGAGATGCATGCATACAAGTGTCTTGAGGCTTGAATGACAAAAGGGCATTGCCCATAATGCTGGTCTATTCAGTGATTTATTGAGATTGAAATTGACTGAGATAAATCTCTCTTTCGTGGTGTCTAACACCTCAATTTTTCTGTTATTTCTTACCGAACTGCCGGACAGAAGCCGAGGTTTCCCAGAAACATGAGCACACATTCTCATATCTTGTCTATTTCTCTCTAAGACTCGACCAAATAACCCAAAACACATCAAACAATCCCTGAACCTACATCTCTGGCGCAATGTGTGTGTGTGTGTGTTTGTGTGTGTGTGTGTGTGTGTGTGTGTGCGTGCGTGCGTGCGTGCGTGCGTGTGTGTGTGTGTGTGTGTGTGTGTATGTGTGTGTGTTGAAATGACTGGTCCATCACATATGTTCTAAGTGGATTCTGAGTCAGAGAGAAATAGTGCTGTGTATTAAGGTGGATGTGGGTGTCACCATTTCCTGTGTGGCATGAAATTATGCTTTGTTTTTCTGTTTGACCACTCCCCCGTGTTTCTCTGTCGATTTACAACTGACTGCAATCTCCTCCATTACCTGCCTGTATCACCTTTGGTCTGACCCATCTCTAACCCCTTCTCTTCACTCAGATCCGCATCATCCTCCTCCACTGGTGTGCCTGGTTCCTCCGTATGAAGAAGCCTGGCGAGGAAATCAAGGCCACAGGTGGCAGTTGCAGCACCTCAGCCAATGCCTACAAGTACTCCCACCCTCCTCAGCATCATGCCAGCACCAACAGTATTCAGATGACCACCATACCAGGCCAAGGGTCCACCCAGTGCTCTACTACCACAACCAATGGCAACATGAACCTATACTTTGGTTACCATTCCATGGGGACAGACAATCCTACATTTCCTTCGAGCACCGACTCTGGTATGGTGGTGTGTGGCAGCATTGGGGGTGGCCAAACCAATGGCACATCTTCACAAGATCTTCTCTCAGAGCCAGTGCGGACTTTGCTGCTAGAGCAGGTTCCTGAGATATCCCGAATCCTGGAAGAGGTGCAGTATATTGCGGCCCGGTTCCGTGACCAGGATGAGGGGGAAGCGATTTGCAGTGAGTGGAAGTTTGCAGCAGCAGTGGTGGACCGGCTCTGCTTGGTGGCCTTCTCTCTCTTCTCCATAATCTGTACCTTCACCATCCTGATGTCGGCTCCCAATTTCATCGAGGCTGTGTCTAAGGACTTCACATAGGGCTACCCTTCTCTCCCCCTGCAAGTGAGAAGAGAGGAAGGGAGTGAGGTGAGAAAGAGAGAGAGTGAGAAAGAGACAGCAAGGGAGAGAGAGAGAGAAAGAGAGAGAGAAACAGAGGGGAAGAAGCAAAACAGAAATAGAGGCCGTTGAGAGAGAGAAATAAGATGGCCCAAGCTAAAGCTAACAAAAATCCTGGCATTGATACAAACTGTGCCACAAAAGCCTCCCTGCTGCTGTTACTCTGTGAAGCTCTACCACTTCCAGTCATTTTGAAACTGTCTAGAAGTTTTGGTACTTCAAAAACGATACATTTGCCCCTATTTTGATATATTTGTCAGTCATATATCATTCATCCATTAGTGATGTGGCTTTCCCTGCTTGAAAATTACATCCATTACTCTTACTGCTAACCTGTTTTAAATACAGCAAGCATGTGTGCGTGCTAGAAAAAAGTTGAAGGTAATAGCTGTTGTAAAAGCTGTAGAAACTCACTCACACACTTTTCAATCATTTTGCCATTTATGTCTCAGCAGTGACAGAGTTAATCCTAAACTCTTCTTTCCTCTCATCTCATAGAAATAGTTTAAATTCATTTAAAGGCTCTTTTATAAGTTTGAAAATTAATTGTTTTTTTAATATCTTTTCCTCCATATGCTCATTGTCTTGAATTATATTTTCTGGTCTAGATCTAGCTTTACTGAGCACTGAAGATACACTTTACTCTCCTATTACTATTGTAATTTTGGGGGGCTGTGGTAGCTCAGTCATTTCTCAAAGCTGTGCTTTGAGAAATGACGAGCTAGATATCATGGCTTTGATCCCACTGTGGGGTGTCAATAAGGGCATCCAACTTTAATCCCCCAAGCTCCATCTAAGTCTATATCTGCCCCCACAATTCGGGGACTAATTTTGACGTGTAAAAAATTACACTTTACTATTCCAACATTTCCCTTTTCCTATACTTCATCATTGCAGCTCAGATTAATATTTAACCGCCAAATCACAGACCTCTCTAAAAGCCTTTGCTCTTTCTTCTTTTATACCATCCTTATACTGTCCTTCTCTGTCAAACTTTTACTTCCTCTTTTTGTATACTTTGTTTCTCTCATTTTTCCCTAAATCAGCCCTAAGCCTATGCTTACATACATATGTGAATTCAAAGAAGGGGATTTTGTTGTTACCAATAAAAATGAAATTTAATTTTGATTCATAGAAAAGTGTAAGCATAGATGAGCATTCATTCTTCCCAAATTATTTTATCTCTTCATCCCATCCAGTGTTTTTTTAAAGACAAAAAGTAAATAAAGTTTGTAGTTTTAACACTTGGGCTGTTTGTGAACAACTCAGTTATTCATGTTACAACACAATTTAGTTGCTTTATTCACATTTGTATAATATCCCATCTCTGACATGTGGCTGGTTTAATTAAACAGTGATTTCACCACTGTATGTTTAACAAATAGTCAGACAAATAAAAATGAAATAAGAATGAGTGAAAGGGATTCTTTATTCTTGAGATTTTTTTCAATTATAATGTATCTATTATTTATGCATTCTAAAGGGAGACCATTCTTGCAGGAGAGTTATATGATGCTTGTGTAACACTGAGTGCTTTAATTACTCCATTGTTCTGCAATACACCATGAAAGACAAATATGTTCTTCTCTAATCTGTAAAAAAAAACAATGACATCAACATGTAACAAGCATTACTGGCTGACCTGATGTTTCTTTCCCTACTATTAATTCCAGCCAAACATTCAACTTGGTCCTCTTAACTTGTAGCACATGCTATGGATTTTTTCCATGATATGAAAGACCCCCCTTTTTCGCTCATGCCACTGACCTCCAGGTCCTATGTGACTCACTGCTCTTCCAGTTTGGTGGAAATGTTAAGAGGAAGGAAGAGATAGTTAAATTTGTAGGATATTTTGTGCGATTGCATTAGCAAAATCACAGCTATTGATCATGTTTATGGATATGATAAAATCATTATGAATCATCAACCATTATATGTATTAACAATATATTGGATGGGGTAAAGATACATTAACACGTTATCATGGAAATACTAGTAACATCATTGTGTTGTTAGACCACAACAGGACACAATGAATTCACTGTCATGACAAAGTGAGTGACAAGCAGCATGTGGAAGATGCCACAACAAGCCAGAGAAAACTGACCTCTACAATCCTGTACTGGGAAAAGCATACAGGAATGAAGTAAACTACAAGGCAGTCAGATTAAAAAATAAAATTGATTTTGGGAGCAACTCATTTCACAATCGTCATTTTTGCCTAGTACAGTCTATTTGGACAAGTGGAAGAAATTAGAGTTGAAGCGTTAGTAGGGGCATTGGCTTGAATTAAAATATTAAGGTCAAAGAATGATGCAGTATTTTTGATCACCTAACCAACTGGCAGAACGTGAACGTATTGAGCCTATAATGAGTTTTGTTAAGCTGTGGCTTCAGCAACTGACTGGGGGACATTAAATCACAGCCAGTCATCTACCCTCTGCCAAAACCTCCTCACTTATTTATGTGCAGTGTTTTGTTTTTGTTTTTTCAAGTTGCTGATAGGTCATGTTGAGTGTATTTTAGTTCTTCCCATGAATTGCAATAACATACCAACAGCATTTTAAATACTTTTTTGTAGATGTAAAGGCATCTGATGAAAGTACTGAAAGAATACATTATGATGAAAACGTTGGCAGATATATTAAAGATTTACAGACAATAGTTATACTGCAGTTGAAAGTTCACAACTATGAGCTGTAGCCAGAATCTGTTTATCAATGTGTTTTCATTCTCATGTAGTGGTACCTGCTGTGCGCTGTGCTCTGATTCAATCAGCACCGAGTTGTATGTGTAAAATCTCCTTGACTGTGACAAAAAAAAAAAGGAATATAATTTTTGATAAACAGCAGTTGAAGTATGACCGTTCGACATTCCTCGCTGTTACCTGTTCACAGCAATTGAAGACTGTTCATCACCTGTTTCATAATCCTATTGGATAACTTCAGTGTCTTTTTCTTTGTGGGCAATATATATCGTTCTCCATTGAAGTATGTACACACATGAATACTGTACTTGAATGTTCTCATGAAAATAAAAACATGAAAAACCTCTTGAGTTTTGCTGACGCTATAACTTGGTATGGGTATCAATGGGTTGTTGGTTGATCTAGCTAGACGAAAAGAATAATAATAAGCTAGTGTTTTCTGTTCAAGTCAGCCAGTCAAATAAATTGGCTTGTTTTTATTTTCTTTATACTATATAGAGAAGCATATTAATGGTGGAACACCAAGACACTAAAAGCTTGCAAGTACTTTTTGTGAGCCAAACATAGATACAATAAACAGGAAAGCAGAAACCATACGTTCGGTCAATCTATTAATGTGCATGTGATGTGAATGTTGACAGACAGCTTAGCCATCAGATGCATATATGTGATAGAGATTTCATATAAGTTTGGAAAATATTTAAAACCAATAAACAACAACCCCTTGTTCCTTGAGCTTCAACTCATGGTCCTATTTTTTTTTAAAACACTTTTGGGACTGTTAGATATAATGTTTTGATGAGAGTTTTCAGTACGTAATGCGAACAAGAACTCTACAGGACATCAATTCTAAAACTTATATTTTTGAAAAAAATATGTTTTTGGGCAAAATAAGCTTGTTAGTAGTAGTTTTAAGTGTTTTTAAGTGTGTGTGTGTGTGTGTTTGTGTGTTCGTGTGTGTGTGCGTGTGTGTGTGTGCACTCAGGTAGTTCAGTACAAGTTCATGAACACAGCACTCTCAAGTCCCAAACTTCAAACTACCATCATATATTTCTCTGCATTACTTGATATAATGCTTCCAGAATTGATATGATGACATCAAAAATGCATCCATGATAGGGTCAATACTCCTGCCTGTGTCTCTGAGGAAAAGGAAAAAGAACTGGAGTTGGTCCCCAGGGACTACAGCTCCTCACCACTCCTATACCGTAGAACAGGTTAAATGCAGATTTAAAAAAGAAAGTGATTTATATACAATGACAAATGAATTAAGATTCTTCTCAATAAGCTGAGAGAATACTAGAATCAAGTCCGTGGGTAAGAAGCAGATATTAACCATCCACAGGATCTTATTTCACAGCAGATGTATGTGGCTGGGAAACTGTGGGGTGTGCCAGGAAAGCCTGCACAATTTGCTTAATGTTGCAATATTGATGTGGAATTATTGCAGTTTAACAATCCCTCTCATACACTGACACAACTCCAAAACACTGTGTCCAGTAAACTAGGAATGTGTTCAAATTCAGGCTTGTCTTCATCTGGAAAGATTGGTGTTGGCAGTGGAAGTGCCTGTGTTAAATGATTTGCACTAGCATGCACGTACACAAAAAAATACATAAAAACATTTTCGACCCCATGCCAACAGACCTTTGGAATAAACCGAAGTTTTTTTCCCCATCTCGAGTCATGGGATCAAACAGACTAGTGGTTCACAATGATGTCTTCAGGTTCCACCAGTACTCCCTATTCTACCAACTAGGTCATTATATTTGTTCAAGGTGTAAAACAGAGAATTGCACAACTTGAAAAACTATTGATGTAATGGTAACTAGCTGGTGGAATAGAAAATCAGCAGTATTGGTGTTACGTGAGGATCTGGTTGAAAAACCAAAAAGGTTAGTTAGACATTTGATGTGATTTTTGCTCCGCTTAGCGGCATAGCCATCACCTTGTCAAAGGGCAGAAATTCATTCAAGATTCAAAAACTTTATTACCGTCGTGCAACAAAACTGTCATGCAACTGTGTCCGGCTTAAGTGGTGCATAGAGAGAATAAAAGACAGACGAGTTAAGAAATATAAAATGATAGCAATGAAAATTTACAATGTCTATATATTTATATGTCTCTCTCTCTCTCTCTCTGTGTGTGTGTGTGCGTTGTGTGTGTGTGTGTGCGTGTGTGTGTGTGTGCGTGTGTGTGAGAGTGTGTGCGTGTTGCATAGACCAAGGACTGCCTCGCTATGAACGTTCACTATAACATGGATGAAATGGACAAAAAGCCTCTCATTCTGTCGAGCGGGGACTGTACATGTCTTGTGTTCAGCCTGTGACTAAACATGAAAGCCTCAGCCATCATTGTAAGAATGGCTGAATGTTAGACATACGCAAAAATGCTTACAATAGTTGTTGGTGTAGAAAAGTGCCATTTGATTATAGTCCATTTACTATGTATCTTGGCTATGAGGAGAGCAGCACATGCTTCTCAAGAAAGTAAACAGAAAGACCACTGACCTCAGAGAATATCTTTGACAGCTTTCAGATGAACTCCATAGGAAAGACTCCATTTTTACCAGCTTTATGCATGTGTCTTCTAGGCAGTCCAACTGGATTGAATCTCAGTGCAACCATCCAAGACAGAGTTCTGTGGGAACCTTCAACTTGTCCAGAGCTTCACTCATGCTTGACACCTAACCACCAGTTATTTAGTGAAAAGGTCTGGAGAAGTCTGAGTCCAACGGGTTTTTAATGCCTTTTAAGTACATGTGGAAAGACTTTTTTATTTTTGGAGGGGGAGCAGTGTTGTCACATCACATACCAAACAGGCAAGAAAGACCAATATTCTTCATGTCACGTCGACTAACATCGGTTGAATCCAATTACTCACTGCTAACATGTTTATCCTTATCTGTTTTTTCTTTTCATTCTGGCAGGCTGATGCAGTTGCAATTGTGCTTTGACAATGACAATAAAGTTCTTGAATATCGAACTTCAACAAGAGGACCTGCTTTCGAGGTTTGAAATACGACACTTCCCTAAATATTCTATGGTAGGAAGCTTGTTATTTGCACAGACCACAATCCCTACGGTCTCGCTTCAATGAACTGAAAACAGTGCTTCAAATGATGTCCCCACATATCCAGAGAGGGGCTGTAACTTTGAGAGAGTTTGAGTATGAGATCATATGTACACACACTATTTTGCTGTTTAACAATAGATGCCTACTCTGGCTTAACCAGGCCTCTATTGGCATCTACAGGCATTCGTATCATAACACTGTTTATTTCATTTCTATGTGTGTTGGAAACCTCAGAAGAAACCTCAGTGAGAGCAACAGAGTCAATGAGATAGAATGAAAAGCTGGAGGGATGACATCAAAGCAAGGCTTGAAGCTATGTTGCATTTTGTAGAAATTCATTTGCATGCCAAAAAGCTGGTGATTCAATGTGGTGGTGTTGTAAGAATGGAATTGCTCTCTCACTTATAGTTTTTGAAATAAATGGTAAATGGACTTGTTTTTTTATAGCGCTTCTCTAGTCTAATGACCATCCAAAGCACTTCACAATAAACGCCTCACATTTAGTGAGCTACGCGGTGGGATCCAAACCTGTAATCGCTGACTCCTAGGTGTACGCTCTACCCAAAGAGCCATAGCCATTTCTTGTACTGCTTTCGGTTGTCAAAATCAACAACATAATGAAAGAAAGGGTATTGAACCTTGGTAAGATTATATTGAGTGTCAAGGCCATGAGGATTCATTGTAAACTGATAATGGAAGGGGTCAACTTGAAGGAGCTAGCCCACAGCCTATTTAATTTCATAGGTTGGTTTTGTTGGACGTTATGAATTATCTAAATTGTTTCATGGATATTCTTTTTTCTTTTGGAGGTATTTTTGCTTTGTCTGGGACATTTTTCTAGAATCTATGTTTCTTTATATGTTTCCTGAATGCTAAAAACGTCCTTCTTTTTGTGATCTCACGTGTTTGTTGTACTTGAATGAATGAATAATTAATTATTTTTCGATCATTGATGTAAATATATTCCTTGAACTTCACAGCAAATGTTGTTGAACGTGTAGTTGCTTCTTTTGTTTACCACTTGAGTGGCTGACTTTTTCCATCCATCCATTGTCAACCGCTTATCCAAAATCAGGTCGTGGGGGAACTGGAGCCTATCTCCGTTCTCATTGGACGAGAGGCGGGGTACACCCTATATAGGTCACCAGCCTATCACAGGGCAGAGCAGTTAGGGGAACAGTGTCTTGCTCAAGGACACCTCGACACGCTTCTCTGCAGGACGGGGATCGAACCTGCAACCTTCCGATCGCCAGGTGACCGCTCTACCCACTGAGCCATGCCGCCCTCTCGCCTGACTTTTTGCCATGCAAAAATGATGTCCTGGCCTCAGCTTGCATTGGCTATTTAGCTTTTCTTTTTACCTCATAACTAGAATAGGAGCTCTCTCCAATGATGTATCGAGGAAAAATAGATGTCGTATATACAGAATACAACACAATTGACCGAATACAACACAGAAACGATAACTGAATAATAATAGGACTACAAGATATACGAAGAGTGTGATGAACTTGGAACTTTGAAGGAGTCGCAGTAGCTCAGTGGTAGACCACGCATCAGGAAATATCAGATGTTGTGGGCCCGATCCCTCCACTGGACACAAGGAAAGGCACCCAACTCCACTTTCCAACACTCCGTATAGGTCCATGCTCATCCATACAATGTGGGAGCCAACTGAGAATGTGCAAAAACGGACTTTTATGAAGAAATCGATGAGCAAGATGACAAGCAGCAACCAGATCTAACCAGAACAGACTAGGACCTGGCAGGAGGACAGACTACACATGCATACAGGGGAGACTCACATCACACCACGTGGGGAAATAAAAAGGAAAATACATCATCCAGAGAGGATGAAGACTTGAGAGAGAAGAGAACTATTTGCTGTACTCAATAATCTATGTATTCACTACAATAGAGCCACAGTAGCTCAGCGAGACGCGTCCACACCTGGGAGTCAGGTGTTCTGGGTTTGCATCCCGAGGCAAAGCTCGGCAAACGTGAGACGTTCATTGTAAAGTGCTGAGTGGCCGCTGGACTCGTAAAATGCTATATGAGAACAAGTCCATTTATCATTTTACAATAATCTCATTGGCAGAACATTGATTGTTAGCCACCTATGCAAATTCAGGTAATGGAGTCATGTTTGAGCCTATCTTAGTACTCATTGGGCAAAAGGAGGGGAAACACCCTGGACAGGTCGTTATTCCATCTCAGGGTTTTAGCAGTTAGGGATTTTCCAATTTTCCATCCTTAATAATGCTATATATTAGATAAATGATGGTGTCACAATCAACAGGATGTCTTTATTTCAAGTATCCGCAAGTTACAATGACTTTTCAACAGTCATCCTCTTTAGGGTGGCTACTGTTGTCAGTGCAATTAGCAGAACAGTGTTTGGTCAATTCATTGAGACAGAAACCCACCTGCCATGCAGTACAGGTTGTAAAATATCCAATTTAAAGATAAATATTTGTAGGTTGATGCGAAAAAATGAATCTTACATTCAGATTTAAAGGACTCAACCGACTGATTGTTTGATGGCAGTTACTTTGGGGACACAGAGGAAGTTTGTATTTTCCATTCCATTTGGGGTGTACCATTCAGTCTGAGTCACTAGCTTTAAATATTCTTCTCAAAACTTCTCTTTATGAAAACTTTTGAAAGTGGTGGATATTTGCTTTCATTTATTTCTACTCTTTATTTTTACTAGGTGTAAGCACAGGTAAAGGATGACCTTATGAGTGTCGCTGGCTGTCGCATCTCCAATGGTGCCAGTGGGGCAGCTAAAGGGGAATCAGC
>OMLC01098023.1:0-12542 GCA_900302585.1 Regalecus glesne
CTGTCTGTCTCTCTCTGTCTCTCTCTCTCTCTCTCTCTCTCTCTCTCTCTCTCTCTCTCTCTGTCTCTGGCTCTCTCTCTCTCTCTCTCTCTCTCTCTCTCTCTCTCTCTCTCTCTCTCTGTCTCTCTGTCTCTCTCTGTCTCTCTCTCTCTCTCTCTCTGTGTGTCTCTCCTCTCCCTCTCTCTCTCTCTCAGGCGTCCCTTCAGACGATAAGAGGCGAACCATCGCAGACCTGCGGGAGGCCTCCCCCCTCCAGGGCCGGGAGAAGCTGCCCACCTCGGTCAAAGCCATATCTGCTCTCTATCTGTCAAAGGTGACAGCTGCGGAACCAACTGGCTGCCTCTCGGGATCAGTCAGTACTTCACATGTCTTTTGGGACTCTGTAGAGGTCAGAGGTCATGTGATGGCCGAACATTTTCCTGCAGTGTGTGCGTTAATTTATCCACCGCCTTGTCCCATCACCCAGGAGATACCAGAATGGGCCTTGACAGTAGTCGAGCAGCAGACCTGCTCTGGAGGAGTTCCGCCGATGTGCTAACTTTAAAAGGGCAGTTACAGTGGATTGATTAGCAGACGTCAGTACCCGGTGACAGATGCTTACATCTGCGTTCTGACATCCATTAAAAAGGAAGGACAGTGGGGAAATGCACAGTGGTATAAATGGGAGTCTTTAATATTTTCAGAATGATAATACTTAAAGATTTATGTATGTATATATATATATATAATGTATATGTATGGATGGATGGATAGATGATATGTGTGTGTGTGTGTGTGTGTGTGTGTGTATCAATCCATCCATCCATTGTCAACCGCTTATCCGAAATCAGGTCACGGGGGAACTGGAGCCTATCTCCGTTCTCATTGGGTGAGAGGCGGGGTACACCCTGTATAGGTCGCCAGTCTATCACAGGGCAGAGCAGTTAGGGGAACAGTGTCTTGCTCAAGGACACCTCGACACGCTTCTCTGCAGCTGCGGGGATCAAACCTACAACCCTCAGGCGGCCGCTCTACCCACTGAGCCATGCCAAACCCCCCCCTCCTCCAAAGAAACTCCCCTTTGATAAAATATTGTTCATAAAGACTCATCAATCTGGGATGGAATTATGATCAAGCTTCTGGTTTTGTTTTCTTTCTCTGTGCAATGTATAGCAATAACTAGTCAACAAGATGAATTTTGGCAAGCTGTTGACAAAGCTGGAGGACATACCACGGGCTTGGCACAACTGTTTACAGAATGTTATCATTCAACAGTGCGGATGACATCATTATCATCATAGCTGTAGTTGTCGTTCTTGGTGAAGACAGAATATTATAAGGCAACTGAGTACCAGCATCAGCCCTGTCTCACCAAGACATATTCAACCCGCTTGATCTAAATCATGAAAGGCATGAAAGTGTTTGGAGGTGGAAGTATAAATGTTGGAAGTGTTACATGAAAATGAAAGATTAAATATATCATTCAAAAAGTCAAACACTATCAGCAATGGTTGATTACATTGGTCAACTACTTCCTGGCTCCTTTTGCAGGGATGGTTTATTTCATATACCCAGTAATAACACTTGACCGACTACCCAGTTAGCACTGTTATAAAAGAATGTGAACAGTCTGACCGGGACACTGCAGTTGTTGCCTTTTTTTTCCAAGGACATCCTTGAGGATCTTATTATAAACTTCCTGACAGAGAGGAAACAGCAGATTAGACAGGAGAAAACCACATCCAGGACCCTGAGAATCAGTATTGCTGCAGTTCTACCCTGCAGCAATCCAGCATTCCCCCTGCACATCCATCACTGTGTAGTTTGCATCAGCCACCAAACAGGACAGGGACACACTACAATGGACTGTTAGGACACTAGAGAACATCGATGCCATCCAACCTGCTCTCCATTCAACACTTATAACATCTCTAAAGTCAGGAAGCGGGCAGCCAATATCATTGTGGACCTTGCACACCTGGCTCAAAACCTGTTCCAGCTCCTGAACTCTGGAAGATGCTACAAATGTGAATGATGCATGCTAACGATGTCTATCCGAGAGAGCCCACGATGACCACATTTGCATGTAAATGTTCAGATAGAAATTCAATGGCAATTTAATGCAGAATACATTTCAACCTCCATTTCAACCACCTATAATTATGATTATAGCTTACTCCTATGGTGACCTGACTTCTTTGTTTTGCCCCAATCTTTGTAAGAACCCTAATTTACACCTGTCCCTTTTAAAGGGAGTTGGGTGGGTCACATACTGGACTCCGAGCTGCAGATGACCTTCAGATGAATGTTGAAACGTGCTCCTGTTTTTAATAAAACTATGTCCAGATGGGAGGGGCGGCATGGCTCAGTGGGTAGAGCGGTCGCCTGGTGATGGGAAGGTTGCGGGTTCGATCCCCGGTCCTGCAGAGAAGCGTGTTGAGGTGTCCTTGAGCAAGACACTGTTCCCCTAACTGCTCTGCCCTGTGATAGACTGGCGACCTATACAGGGTGTACCCCGCCTTTCACCCAATGAGAACGGAGATAGGCTCCAGTTCCCCCGTCACCTGATTTCGGATAAGCGGTTGACGATGGATGGATGATGCAACTATTATGATGTGGTTGACAACCTGGATTATTGAGCTTGAAAATATATTTTATATATTTTATTGTTTATCCGATCATTTGGAGACCATCTATCTCTTTCTCATACATTTTAACCGAAGAGGCTGTAAAAGCAACCAGAGCTTTTTTGTGGTACGTGGTGTGGGTGACAGAGGAGTCTTCTCTGGAGAAACAATACCTTACCATGGAGGAGAGGTTTGTGTGTCCTTATGAACCTGAGAGCTATATTGTCTGGAGCCTAGTGCTCCAGTCAATATAGCGTGTCTGGTGTCTCCCTTAGAGATAAGTTGAGAAGTTCGCAGAGCCCTGCTAGAGCCTATCCTTCATTGGATGAAAGGCAGGGAAACACCCTGGACAGGTCGCCGCCCCCTCCTAATAGCATAAAAATCCCAGTTGACTGGTTCGATTGCCTCTGGATTTCTATTCATTATAATTTTTCATCTGCAGTTGCTCTGAAAAAACATTTGTTTTGACACCGTACTCTAAGATCCCATGATCTCTTCAGTATATAAGTATATTTGGATTCTTGATCACACAGTGTAAATGGAGATATTTCTATATTCTATTTATCTAATATATAAACATACAAAAGAAGCCATGCTATAGGACTTGCCGTCAGTTTCTGGATGGGGTAAAAGCTAAACCAAACTTAAAAAGATAGGTCAGTAGATGATTGCAGTGGTTACCCCATCAAAAAAGCGGAAAAGAAAACAACAAATGAACGAGGGAGCAAAAATAGACAAATAAATGAATGCTATGTAATATATGCGTTCATCCAAGGAGCCTGGCTAATAAAGCGGGACAGTGTGTCATGAGTAATCCTCGTGTTCATTATGGCAGGGCCCAATTTTAGTTTCCTACCCATCAAACTGACTCGTCACTAAATGATTTTCCATAATTTTATTCCGTGATTCTTTTAATTCCATTGTAATTCTATTGTACTCTGTGAACCCCGTTTTATTCTCTATCTATACACAACATCCATTGTAGTCTGTCTGTCTTGGGAGAGAGATCCCTCCTCTCTTACTCTCCCTGAGGTTTCTTCCTATTTTTCTACATATTACAGTTTTTTTAAGGGAATTATCACTTTTCTTATGCGAGGGTCTAGGACAGAATATTATGTTATTGTAAAGCACACTGAAGCTGTGATAGTGGGCTATACAAATAAAATAGACTTGACTTTAAACTTCGTATTGGAGATAGAGCACTCTCTAGTGGCCAAGTGCTGGTATTACTAGGATAGGTCATCATGATTTGCCACTAATGCAGTGCACATTCATAAACTCAAAAATTATAAATTGTATGATTTTAATTGGGTTTATTAGTCCTGTTCAAATAAATTGATACATTTTTCATTGGTTAAATTGACAAATGTAGGGGCGGCATGGCTCAGTGGGTAGAATGGTCGCCTGGCGATCGGAAGGTTGCAGATTCGATCCCCGCACCTGCAGAGAAGCGTGTCGAGGTGTCTTTGAGCAAGACACTGTTCCCCTAACTGCTCTGCCCAGTGATAGACTGGTGACCTATACAGGGTGTACCCCGCCTTTCACCCAATGAGAACGGAGATAGGCTCTCGTGACCCGATTTCAGATAAGTAATTGACGATGGATGGATGGATGGATGGATGGAAATTGACAAATGTATTGTACTCATTTATAAATCTGGTGAGATATTTGACATTATATTCAGTGCAACACAGGATTTTAATTTTTTGAGGGACCATATATATCTTTTTACATTAATGTCATTTGATACACTGTCCCAGATTATAGTTTCAAGATAATTCACATTCGCAGTCCCTGCATGTTTCTTTTTTTAGTGGTGTTAGGAAACTGAAGCTCTAAGACGAAACCCATACAGACACTAGGAGATTGGGCAAGCTCCACACAGAAAGGACCTGGGCTGGTATTTGAACCAGAACCCTCTTCCTGTGAGGTGTCAGTCCTAACAGCTATGCCACTGTAAAAGAGATCACAGAACGTATCCTTATTGGACTGGAATGTAAACCTCTCAAGCTATTAGAGAACAAGTCCATTTACCATTTACCATTTAATATTGTGTAAATAAGATTTTTTGTTTAAAAAAAAGAAGATATTAGTTGTATTTTTAAATAGGACTCTGTTTTTTCTCAAGATATATTTCTAAGAAAATCACATTTGAAATTGAACAAATAAAATGAGGCTATCGGTTGCTCTCCATCTGCGTTGCCATGGGATAGCCAATTAGAAGTCTTTTCCCGGTGGTAACTGGGTAGAAAAAGAAATGGTTTGCGTGGATTGGCAGTGCCCTTTGTCCTTTTAGAGAGGGCACTGCCAATTCAAAATCAATGAAGATGAAGACATATTGTAGAGTGATCAAATTAATCCACGGATCATAATTCAATTGAGAAAGGTTGTGACCATTAGATACCTAAATTCCGAAAGCTGGAAGGCTAAATCACTTGACCATGTGACCCCCAGCACACGAGCTCTGCACAAAGGGTTTAGAACATGGGAAGAACCATGCTATAAAAGCTGTGTAACAACTTAATGACCTGACAGGCTCCCACATTTTCCAAAAGGGTGGAAGGACAGACCTTGTCACGTGGACACACACACACACACACACACACACACGTGACACCATCAGTAAGACACAGAACACGCGTGACGGAGTTTCCATCACTGATGGATTGATTTGATTGAATTTATTCATTAAAAAAGTTTTAAAAAAGATAAATATGTAGACAGCAATACAAAACAAATGAATAACAGTGAACATATTTTCCAAACTCTCTGTAATAACACAGAGGATAACCATTAATGAACCTCAGTACTGTTGGGCCAACATGTCAAATGGAAAACCAGGGGAAAAACACCTTAGATCATGTCTACACTAATGTAAAGGATGCTCAAAGGGGCCATACCCTGTGCCCAGCTTGGACAATCCGACCATCTCTCTCCTTGTTTCCTGTCCGAGCACACAAAGCCCTTGCTATCAGTACTAAGCTGACCAGCAGAACTGTTCAAGTTTGACCGGAGAACTCTATCTCTCAACTCCAGGATTGTTCTGAGCAAGCAGAATGAAATATATTTGCCCATCAGGCAGACCTGGAGGAGTACACTTGATCTGTATTGTCATACATTATTATTATTAATATTATTATTACTATTATTATTATTATTATTATTATTATTATTATTAAAATTACAATTCAAATTAAATGAAAGATCTCCTTATCAGTCCTACAAGGGGATATTTAGAATTCTCTCTATTTTATCCTATATTGTATAGAAGCAGTGAGCTGCCACCATATGGCGCTCGGCCAGTTAAGAGTTCATCTATCCATCCATCTATTCAGTTAGGGGTTAAGTGTATTATCCATCCATCCATCCATCCATCGTCAACCGCTTATCCGAAATCGGGTCGCGGGGGAACTGGAGTCTGTCTCATTTCTCATTGGGTGAAAGGCGGGGTACACCCTGTATAGGTTGCCAGTCTATCACAGGGCAGAGCAGTTAGGGGAACAGTGTCTTGCTCAAGGACACCTCGACACGCTTCTCTGCAGGACCGGTGATCGAACCTGCAACCTTCCAATCGCCAGGCGACCAGTCTACCCACTGACCCATGCCACCCCTCTATTATTATTATTATTAGTATTATTACTTCTACCACTATATCATTATGAAGAACGTCTGTGCAGGACTTTGTCTATTGTGGGTAGAGTGGTTCATAGACAGCCACCACACAGTCAATGAAAGATCCGGGTCAGAATCCAGTGGCATGGAGTCCAAGATGACTGGGGATCCATATCTGTTTCACTTTAAGTCGGCCACCATCTTCTCCCTGTTCCACTATTCAAGTCTTGGTTAGATTACTCTTTGTCAGAGACCTCTCCCCCTTGACCTTACTGCTATGGGTGACCCTACCAGGGCCCTAGCTCCAGATGGCGTTGCTCTCAGGAACTCAGGGCCACACAATTCATTACATCCAGACTTGATTACTGTAATGTTCTGTTTTCAGGTCTCCCACATCCAACCATTAAACGTCTTCAGATGATTCAAAATGCCGCTGCCAGAATTCTAACTAAAACTAGAAAATTTGACCATAGTATGCCAATTCTTTCTTCCCTTCATTAGCTTCTTATAGATGTTAGATCTAATTTCAAGGTGCTTCTACCAACTTTTATAATCCTGAATGGACTTGTCCCATCATACCTGTCGGATCTCCTTATACCATATGTTCAGTCTCAACCTCTCCGCTCTCAGAACACAGGACTACTCTGTGTGGCAGGAGTTAAAAGAAAGTCAGCTGGTGGCAGGGTCTTTTCTATTCGGCCCCCGTTCTTGTGGAATAACCTGCCCACTGACATCAGATGATCACACTGTCTTGATTCCTTTAAATCTCAGCTTAAGAATCTTTGTTTTCCTGATTTTCAAATAGTGATTTTACATTATGGGATTTATAATCAGTGGCACATGGCGAGTGGGTTTCTGTCTCAACGAGTTTACCAGTACAGTTCTCTGCTGACGACATTATATAGTTACAGCATATGGTGTTGACTAATGTAAGCTATGGTCTCATCTAGTTTCTCTTGCTGAGTGAATGTCCCTAAATGTCTCCTTTTCCCCCCTCATTTTCTATGTATGTGACCTCAGACGAACCCGGGAGAGGTGTAATCCATGCCAGCATGGTGATCAGGACTATGATGTTTAGACTGATGTGTCTGCTGCTAAGCGAAGATCTACACAAACCTGTGTGTATATATCACTGGCTTGTTTTAAGAATTTTAAAAATACATAATTTATTCATTTATTTGTTTATTTCTAAGGGATGGCATAGCTCAGTGGGTAGAGCAGTTTTCTGGTAATCAGAAGCTGGCAGGATCGATCCCCAGTCCTGGAGAAAGCATGTCGAGGTGTCCTTGAGCAAGACAGTTAACCCCTAATATGCTGGCAGCTCACTGCTCCTATACAATAGGATGGGTTAAAATGCAGAGAAATCCAAATTTCCCCTCGCGGGACTGATAAGGGAATCATTATTTTCAATATCATCATCAATCCGTCCATTTGTCCACGTTGGACCTATGTTGAGTCTTGGTCTTGATCTGGCATGTTTGCATTTGAGATGTTCATTGATTAGTACCTTCACTATGAAGGAGGTTATCATTATTATTACTGTTTTACCTTTTATAATTCAATGATAATTCTGTTATCCTGATCATGTTGTGTGCTGTAAATTGTGTCCTATTCTGTGCACACATTATCCATTCCATGCCTGTCCATCTTAGGAGAGAGATCCCTCCTCTGTTGCTCTCCCCGAGGTTTCTTCCTATTTTTCTCCCTGTTAAAGGGGTTTTAATGGAGTTGTTCCTTATCTGATGTGAGGGTCTGAGGACAGGATGTTGTGTTAATGTAAAGTCCACTGAGGGAAACTGTCAAATCGCGATAATGGGCCATACAAATAAAATTGACTTGACTTGACTTGATGAGCTTCTCCACCTCAACAAAGTGACAACCAATGGAGGAGTGGATTCTGACAGTGCATGTATCACAGTAACAGCAAAGCAAAAGGTCTGTTTTCCCTTTTGAAAGCAAGGGCAATAAATGCAGCTTTCTAATGGTTTAGGTTGGCTTGCACTGACTGTCCAGCTTCTCTCAAACTCCACCCATGCATGAGCACATGATGAATTGGGGTGGCACAGATTTAATCTGAGATTATTTGTCTTTGTCGATAATAATAATGATTCCCTTATCAGTCCGCAAAGGGGAAATTTGGATTTCTCTGCATTTTTGACCCAACCTATTGTATAGGAGCAGTGACCTGCCAACATATGGCGCTCGAGGAGCAGTTAGGGGTTAAGTGTCTTACTCAAGGACACCTCGACATGCTATATGCAGGACCGGGGATCGAACCTGCAACCTTCCGATTGCCAGACGACCGCTCTACCCACTGAGCTATGCGGCCCTTGTTGTTGCCTTTATCCTCTTTCTCGTCCTGTCAGTTGTCTTGCAGCTTCAGGATTGTTCAGATGCATTTGTGGCAAAACACGCAAACATCCTTCTAGGCTCGTTTTATTGGCCCTGCAAATGGGATTGGTGTGTAAAAGATTTAGAGGTATAGGTGCAGGTCTGCTCCTGGAGAAAAGAATGCTTTTGAGTTTAGGCTGTGATGACTTGAGTTAATTATAGCGAAAGCGTGTGTTTGCTGAATTAACATATGGTGCAATTAATGAGTTATTGGGCCAATTTTGTGTAAAGTTTTGCAGGATAGGGTTTTGAATATTGAGATGTATGGGAAAAAGGGGATGAGGTTTATGGTTATGGGAGACGTGCGTGTGTTTTGGGAATGATGTAAGGGTTCGGGACTTTGAGCTAAAGGAACCAGTTTTAATGGTTAAGCAGTTGAGAAAAAACTGTAAGTGCTGTTTTTTTTTTTTTTTGCTGTTGGCGGCTTAATGCTCACACTGGGATTTCTTTCTGTTATGTGTGTTTCGTTTTTATACTGTGGAGATTTTTGAGTTTCCTGCAGCGACTGTTTGTTGGACAAGTTCATCCATAAAGTGTGTATGCTCTGGAGAGGGGGAGGGGTCAGCAAATTTTTTTTGCATCGGATATTTCATGCTTTTGATTTGTATCTGTTTTTTTACAGCCTAGTTTGAGTCAATGACAAAGATAAAAATGTTCTCTTTCTTCTGATTTGAAGGAGTATATGTCCGTATGCCCATATGTGTGTGCGTGTGTCTTGAAATAGCTGCATTTGAGCGTGCATACTTCATGGACGGCCCCTGATGATTGTATTGTTTGCTGGTTTGTAAACTCACTTCAGTCCAACAGCAGATTGAGCAGTATGGCCTGTCAGTGAAAGAAGCCTCTGCTCTTTAGATAAGAACATGGGTAGCCTATTATCGGCACTGTTTAAGTAATGGCATTACAGGGTCATGGGTTTGCAATAGAGACTCTTCCATTTTTTCTCAGTTTTGATTTTTCCCCAATAAAAACCTTGGTCCAAATAGCCACGGCCCACTAACTGGTTTTACATATAGTTATATACAGTGCTTAATTTGTATATCTGGAGGTGCCGGAGAAGAAAATAGTGCTCTTGTGACAGAAGCAACCAAAGCCTCTGAGAGGTCCTGGAGCACAAACAAAAATAAAAAATAGAAACGTTAATACAATCAAAAAGTCACCAGCGTTGTGTTATGGTGGTAAAAAACCAACATCAGGCCCAGTTTTACTCTTTAATGATTTGATATCATCGCTTGGGATGATTTTTTCCATCGATACGAGAGGTGCCGGATCCACACAAATAGGTTCTGGAGTGCAAACAGTTCAAAACGGAGAAGTCCCGCAGCTTACTCCAGCTAGCTCAGCTACAAATGAAGCACTAGTGATACCCCTGCCTAAATTAGATTTTTGCCATAACTATGTGTTGTCATTCACAGCACAATTATCGCAACCTAATGCTCGACAATACAGTCAACACAAAAATCAATACCAAAACAATGATTATCCCACTAGTCTTTCTTGATTTGACTTTCTGATTTGAAGCCAGTTTAGAAAAACCGTCCTACAAACCACCACAATCTTCAAAGAGTGCTCAGTCTCTAATAGGGGCCATTAAACCAAAATCGAATCTACTGATTAGACGCTGAGTTTTGCGAGAGTTTGATTGCAGATTCAGTCAGGAGTCAGTTGCATGTTACAGGCAGCAGTGATTATCAGCATTTTGTTCTTTTGATTTTCTCCCATAAATGTCCCTTTTAGGAGTTCTCCATCCATCTTTCTTTGGCTTGTACATTGACACACGCCCTCTCCTTCTCCCAGTCCAGCACACTTATACTTGCTTGCTGGTAGTCCATCGAGTCTGATGATGACATCTCTCTTTGTCTATGGTATATCCAGTATGACCAGTCGGTTGTCATGGCGGCAGGAGGCGGCTGGAAACTCCAGACTATCGAATAACCACCTAACATAGGCCACCGAAAATTTTGCTTTTCTCACCTAGTCTCTATCTCAAGAGACTTCCTACAATGGAGCAGGTCAGTGGTTGGCTATGACCAGCCTCTGGGTACCACTGCAACTGCAAGATCCCCCTACCAAGTAACCTGAGGCTGCAAGGCACCCAGTTACAATGTGTGGCCACAAGGAGGCTTGGCAGACGTCTCGGTAAAGGAAAGGCTATGTAAAGGAAAGAGTTCCCTTATCAGTCCCGCAATGGGGAATTTGGATTTTTTTGCATTTTTGACCCAACCTATTGTATAGGAGCAGTGAGCTGCCAACATATGACGCTCCGGGAGCCGTTAGGGGTTAAGTGTCTTGCTCAAGGACACCTCGACATGCTGTATGCAGGACCGGGGATCGAACCTGCAACCTTCTGATTGCCGGACAATTGCTCTACCCACTGAGCTATGCCGCCCCGTATTGTGTATGTTAGTGTGATTACAATGACAAAGCATGTGAACATACTGTTTCTGTCAGGACATATGGTCTGGAGTTTTTCAGTGAGCACGTACATATGTTTGTATACCTGTCCATATGTGCTGCGTGTGTGTGTCTGCCGGTGGATTCTCTCTGTTATAGCTATCTTGTGGTAATCAAATGCTGACAACATAAATAGGAACCTCACAGGAGACACCAGTGATCAGCGAGCAATGGAGCTTGGGCTGAAAATACCCGGTTTAAGGTTAAGCCTGTGATGAGGAGGTTGAAGGTGACCTCTCAGAGTGCTAATTAGAGTCAGTACTGATTTTGGTGTGTGTCTGTGTGTGTCTGTGTGGGAAAACAGTTTTGTGATGGGTGATGAAACCCCCCAATAAACAGAGAGGGCAGAAAATAAAAGGAGATAATTGCATTTGTTGAAGATGTAATTGGAACATTGTAGTCATATAAAAGGGTTGAATGCATACAAAACATACAACACACACACACACACACACACACACACACACACACACGTGCACAAAGTCTAATTTGTTCTAAAACACCGAGGTTTAAAGGTTTGAGGTCATGAGTATGAAGGCCTCTTACCCCTCTCTTTTGTATGTGTGTGTATGTGTGTGTGCGTGTGTATGTATGTGTGTCTCTTGGTGCACACACACAAGCACTGATGTGTGTGAGTGGGGTGGGGGTGAGGTGGGTGTAGCCACATCTGGAAACAATAGAGTGGTAGATGCTGTCACTTTCTCTTTACCTCAGGCCCTTGACTGAGCTCTTTAAGCAAACAGTCAATTCAGCGCACAGTAAATTACAGGAAGGCAACCTGAGCCACAGGCTCGGATATTTGGACTTTTCTCTTTCTCCATGTTATTCTCTTTCTCCTTCTCACACACATGCATACGTGCATACTCACACACACAGACACACACACATGCATGGACACACACACAGACACACAGACACACACACACACAGACACACAAACACAGACACACAAACACAGACACACACATACACACCCACACACACACACACGGACACACACAGTTAATCACTCCCACATATACAGACCCGCATAGCTATGAACAGAAACACGACATCCTATCCCCTCTATTTTGACTTTCTTACGTAGACAGACAACATGCCGTGCATTAAAAAAACTTGACTTGGTACACACGTCTTTCCTGTTTTACCTCATTTGTTATTATTTGAATTGCAGTGGACCTGTGCTGATTGTGAATTGGAAATAGGAGGGCAAAGCAGAGACCAGCTCAGCCCCAATATTTTAGACATAGTTCTGCTTCAGTGAACCAGACTGATTGGGATGCAGTAGGGTGGGTCTCTGTCTCTGTTTCTATCTCCCTCTCTCTCTTTCTCTCTCTCTCTCTCTCTCTCTCTCTCTCTCTCTCTCTCTCTCTCTCTCTCTCACCCCCCCTCTCTCTCTCTCTCTCTCTCTCTCTCTCTCTCTCTCTCTCCCCCCCCCCCCCTCTCTCTCTCTCTCTCTCTCTCTCTCTCTCTCTCCCC
>OMLC01098033.1:0-14298 GCA_900302585.1 Regalecus glesne
GTCAGCTGCCCCCCCCCCCACACACACACACACAGCAGCAGCAGCAGCAGGAGGAGCAGGAGGAGCAGCAACAAGACGTTCTGTTCCTCCAGAGCAGCACACTGACTTATGACCATGCATCTTACACCAACATGTCAGCGTCGTGTTGAGGCGCCGGCACCGCGGACTGTAGGACGAGGGGCGGGGCGGAGTCAGACGTGCAGCCCAGTGGACGACTAGAAGCTCTTTGACCTCCCCACAGCTGACTCTGACCGCCACTGTCCCGGAACCCTGACCGTCCCGCCACTGTCCCGGAACCCTGACCGTCCCGCCACTGTGCAGTAGTACTGTGTGTAGTGTGACTGTAGTGTGGCTGTAGTGTGGCGTGACGTAGGTGACGTGCAGGTTGACGTGAGGACAACACTCACCTTTAGAACGCGGGTCTGACGTCCAGCGGCGGTCCCGGTCCCGACAGTCACACACGTCCAATAACAACCCCGGCGACACGGCCCAGTCTTCATCCGGATGGAAACACGCAGACGGCCCGGACAGACACACACATACACACACGGCCCGGACACACACACACAGACACACACACGGTGTGGACACACACACAGACACACACACGGCCCGGCAGCAGCGCCTTCAGTCTCTCAGGACGCGGGATCCGCTTCGGCGGTGAACCAGGAAACGTGTCGTGTCGAACACGTGAGGAGGACACGCCACGGAAGTGAGGTTCGGTGTGGATCCGCTCCGCCAGAGCCGTGGCCACGGTCGGCGGGGCAACTCCACGGCGGTATTACCCCGGCACAGGACGCTCCGCCCCCCGCCGCCCCTCCGCCCCGGCCTGTACAGTACGGGTGAATGCGGGTCAGTGGGCGGAGCGGGGAGGGAGGAGGGAACTGAGGGAGGCGGGAGGAAAGGTGTGTGTTCCGGCTTGGCAGCGCCGCCCGCTGGCGGAGGGGGAGACCTGCATCCCCTTCATCATTGTGTAACACGCCGTTCTGTGGGACGCTGTATATCATGGATAGTGCAGGTCAGAGACCCCACAGGGGGCTTATGGCACAGCCTCCCTACCTAATGCAGTGCATCCTGATGATCACCACTGTGGATGCTTATCAACACACTGAAGTCGAGAAGAAGAGCTTTGTGGAAGAAAACCAGTTGATACTGACGGTGAGGATAACGGAGTATGAACAGAGCCTCTCTTCAGAGCCCGCTGTGCTCCACCCTGCACAGCCCACTGGTGGTGCAGTAGTGGGGCAGGGATGGAGAGGCTGCAGGCATCATGTGATGATCCACTCAGCATCCAGCTTCAGATGAACAGGAACAAGTCCATGTACCGTTCACCAGAGCAGGTGGTTTCAGGTCACATGGTTTCAGGTCACATGGGTGTGACTGGTGAAGAGCTCCATGAACAGAGTGATGGGTCAGTGAACTGACTCAGAGATGTGGTCATGATGGTTTTATCTCAGCCCACAGGGACACCAGGTACGGCCCGTGTCTGGACACACCAGAACATGTCTGCCGGGGCTGTGACCACTGTGGCCCTGCGAGCAGCAGCTTTAGCTTCATCACTGTGTCGTTGTCCCGTGTTGGGTTTATGTTGTGCTCAAACCTGGACCCATGTGGCCGGACGGCTTGATTGATCGTAGTGATGATGTTGAGATGGATGAGCAACGGTCCCCATGGGAACGGTTTACCTAACTGCCCTTTTTCCACTTTCCACTCCTGTTGTCTTAAAGCACCTTTATGTGTGAATGTTGTATTTCTGTATCCTGACCTGGGACCCCCTCAGGACCCCCAGTCAGAGCTGGTGGACATGGTCGGGGAAAGGGAGGTTCGGGGTCTCTGCTAGAAGTGACACCTCCATGACCTTCAACTCTGCAGAAGAGGTTGGCGATGGACGGATGGACAGGCTCAAGTCAATTCTGCTTCTCTGATGTAACCACCTTTGAAATGAAAGGTAGGACATAAAGTTCCTCATCTTCACACCTCCACCCTTACTGTGCAGGATTCTCCTCTTCCTCCACCTGTCCTGACGGAGGCCCTCCTCTGGTTTCTCCTCTAGCACTTTCCCTCCGCATGTCGACCAACAAGAGCTGCTCTACTGGGGGTTTAATCGTATTCACTCGTCTTATGAGGGAGCTCTGTGGGGAGGAGGCCGGGCGCTCATCTAATGGTTGGCGGATTGGGGGTTCGATTCCCGGCCCCTTGCAGAAAGCACGTCGACGTGTCCCCGAGCAGGACACTGAACCCCCGACTGCTCCTCAGGTGCTACAGCTGCTCCTAGACAACAGGCTGAGAGAAATGTAGAGGAGACATTTTGGTGTACAATGTCCAAGGTTCCCCCCTGAACGTCCCCCATGTGAGAGGAGGGGACAGTGTCCCTGTCGCATCAAGTCACTGAGCCACACATGAAGGACCAGACGGGGGGGCTGCACGTGTCTTTTTCCACCTGTGCATGTGTGCTTTTTATTGCAATAGTACATCTGCATGTTAATACATGAAACCTCTCTCTCAAACACACACACACATGTCAGTGGCCAGGACATTCAAAAGAACAACTTTGAACAAAAAAGCAGCAAAATATGAACTGAAGTCAACCACATGAGTCATGGGAAGCCTGGTCATGAAGCACACAGAGGTACAGATGCATGCACGCGCACACACACACACACACACACACACACACACACACACACAGAACACCCCCCCTCCACCACCACCACAGGAGAGAGTCCACAGGGCCGTGAGGAGAACTCAACAGGTTGGAATTTGTCACCTTTCACCTCAGAAGTGCTGCAGGAGTGTTCAGTGGTGAGACTGGGATGATGCCAAACCCATAGACTGACCACTGAGACCGAGCAGCACGGACGCCACACAGGTCACCACACAGGTCACCACACAGGTCACCACACAGGTCACCTTCACTACCAGGGGACCCGCTAAAGCAGACTGAACACCTCCACGGGTGCTGACAGAATACCTGTGGCTCTCCAGATGTAGTGCATATCTTTCCTCTATATATACATACCTATGTACAAGAGATAAGTTAAGAACATTTCAAGGGTTTACATGTGCACATTGAAGTTTTTTAACCCACAACACACTAAAATACTTCCACAGCTCCATGAGGCGCTCTTTTGACACGTGTTCCACGTGTTCCGTCACTGCACTGCAGGGGGGGTCGGCCTATACACAGGGTTCTGACGACAGCTACGGCTAGCAGGACAACACACAAGAAACACACACAGCTAAAAACGGACGGGGACCACATCTCTTTTGAAACTTTTTTAGAACACACGATGCACAACACAGCACGTTTCTGCAAAGCCCTGTTGGCGTTTCTTCACATGGTGGTGTTTTTTTAACACGGTAACTTCCAATACAACTTTGAACAGCTTTCTGGGATACGTCAAGTTGTGATGAAGATGAGGAGGAATGAGGGGATTATGATGAGGAAGATGAGAACACTGGCTACTGGAACATGCTGTGGTACAGAATACATAGAAACCATAAAGTCCTGTCTGTGTGTGGGGTGGACGCCGGGGCTGGAGGACTAATGGAGAAATGAAACAGGGGAGGAAGGGGCGATGGGTCCTCCTTCTTCTTTTCTAGTCTTCCTCTGGCTCTTCTCTTCCTCCTCCGCTTGTCCTACATGACGGCCCATCAGCGACATGGTGGCAGCCTCCTCTCTACTCATAGAAGCTGCGGTCACTAGAAAGGGAGAGAAGAAGAAAAAGGAGAAGAAGGAGAAGAAGAAGAAAAAGGAGAAGAAGGAGAAGAAGGAGAAGAAGGAGAAGAAGGAGAAGAAGGAGAAGAAGGAGAAGAAGGAGAAGAAGGAGAAGAAGGAGAAGAAGGAGAAGAAGGAGAAGAAGGAGAAGAAGGAGAAGAAGGAGAAGAAGGAGAAGAAGGAGAAGAAGGAGAAGAAGGAGAAAAAGGAGAAGAAGGAGAAGAAGGAGAAGAAGGAGAAGAAGGAGAAGAGGGAGAAGGAGAAGAAGAAGAAAAAGGAGAAGAAGGGGAAATGTCTTTAAATGTGCGTTTCCCAGGTTGTCTCTCTGAAACACAGGGTTCCATTGAGCCGACACTACAGGACTCACTACACGAGCACGCCGCCGGGCGGAGTCTGAGTGAAACAAAAGCTGAGATGTGGCCTGTGAAACAGGAGGAGAGCCCTCATATGGCAGCATCCCATCTGTCATGGATGTGCCGTCTGAAGCGAGCGATCTCTCTCAACGATGGAGGGGAAACAAGAGGATCATCAACGGAGACGTCAAATGATGGACTTCTGTCATGACGAACGCCCACCAAACCCCACCAGCAGAGTCCAGATGGCTTCTAATGCAGCGAGCCGGTTGTGGTTGCGTGCGGTAAACGAGGAGAAAAAGCTCCGACGTAGTGAAGGTTTAAACAGGCTTTGGAACATCTGCAGCGTGTTAGACGAAGACTCCCGGGGCGTGTCTTTGACATGAAAAGCTGCTGAACAGTCATGAGCAATGAGGGTCCGGGGTGCGTGCTCCAGCAGCACGTTAGAGGACACCCGGTGAGCCGCTGCACCGTAATGAAGGAAGGCTGTGATGTCGTCATGCAGCGGGGACACACACACACACACACACACACACACACACACACACACACACACACACACATACAAAAATAATTCAAGTTACCATTTCTACTAATTTGGACATTTTTATGAAACTGAGACATGGCCGTCCCCAGGGAACACTGTTCCCCTGATTGAGGTGAGGCCCCCTGATTTTACGTATTGTCATATTCCAAGTCCCACTAGAAAGGGGGGGGCTAGAGCTAACTTAAAAATGTCTTACTCATTTTGCAAATGAAGTGGAGCGTATCAGATCTTAAACGTAGCCTGAACCCAGGATTTTTTCCATTCCCCATGTTAATTCTGCCTCTTTTACCCAGTTTCAATCCATTATGATATCATTATTAAAGAGTAGCCTCCCATATGACTCCTCCTCCTGCAACTTTGACATCATCTCCACTGAGCTACCCAATGAGAAATTTTCCACCGTAAGCCTTGTTCTATATTTTTTTATTATTAATTCTCTGGCCTCTGGTTCTTTTCCAGACAGTTTTAAATATGCCATTGTTCATCCATTCGCTAGAGAAAAACTAATTTGAATTCCCTGTCCTTAAGTAACTACAGACCAATCTCAAAATTGTCTCCTTCATCTAAAGTTCCGAAGAAAGTAATTTAATCTCAACTGATATCTTTTATGAATACTAATGGAGTTTTAACAGTTTCCACTCTGGTTTCAGAATGCTTCACAGTACCGAGAGAGCTCTTGTTAAGATTACCAATGACCTAATGCTGACTGCCGATGGAGGTGATTACTAGAGTTAAGTTATTTTAGAATTACGTGCTACCTTTGACACAGCCCATCACAGTATCAGCTTACATTGCTTGGAGGCAGGTAGACATCAAGGGCCCACCTCTTAGTTTATTATGCTCGTAACTGTCCAACAGGACTTTTTCCGTTGTTCTGGATGACTCCACTTCCTCAGCACAGCACAGTTGCCCATGTTTGTAGGATATGTAAGGTTGGAGATACCTGCAGCTGAGAATGATAAAGTCACTTGGATGAGTGATGAAGTTTCTTCCACTAAACGTTGTGTGCAGATGAACTAACTTAACTTTCCTTGCTTGGATTATTGAGTATGCATCAAGAGACTTTGACTAATTTCAGTGAGGATTGGCATTAATTTGTATGCGAGTACAAGTGAAGGGTGCATAAGATGGCAGACTAATAATAATAATTCCCTTATCAGTCCAGCAAGGGGAAATTTGGATTTCTCTGCATTCTTGACCCAACCTATTGTATAGGAGCAGTGAGTTGCCGACATATGGCGCTCAGGGAGCAGTTAGGGGTTCAGTGTCTTGCTCAAGGACACCTTGATATGCTGTATGCAGGACCGGGGATCGATCCTGTAACCTTCCGATTGCCAGACGACCGCTCTACCCACTGAGCTATGCCACCCCTACAGAAACCACATAAGATGCAGAAAGAGCAGGATTACATCCAAGATCTTGCAAATCACATCTTCTTTCGAGGGCCACTGAGGTAGCAAGATCATCAAGAAGACACAGAGCCAGCAGTTGATTCAAACAGATGAGAAAGACTTTTTTCACCATTGGCGCTCTGAAACCCAAAGAGAAGCAGATCCAACAGAGAATCACATCGCATCTAGATGAGACAACTTTACAAAAAGTGATTGAGTTCAAAGGGAAGGCTTGTTTAGCACAATATGGTAAATCAAAAAATCTGCCAGGCAGCCAAAGAAGTTTGACCTACTTGCTGCCAGAGACAATGGCAGACAACAAACAGATGGTGCCCTCAACAGCAGACAGAGATGGATGCCTAACATACAATGGTGATGTGGACAAGTGGGTGAAGCATCTTTTTGACAGACAACTCAGAGAGAGAAAGACATCCTTGCTGAGGAGCTGAATTTTTCTGTCAGGCCAGGGCGATTCCTAAGCCACGGAATCAATGATCCAGGTAGACAGTCGTGAAGTCTATACTGGGGGAACCAAGCAGACACTGGCAAAGATGATGGCACAACATAATAGATCTGCCTCCTCAGGCCAGGACTTACCAGCCTACATTCTCTACAGAGGACACTCTCTCTAGGTTGAGTATGTGTACATCCTTGATTACATCAATGGCATGCATGTAAGGTTTAATAGTCCTACCTGGGCCCTTGACCAAGGCAATAAGGAAAAGATCTGGAGTTGGTGTCTGGCACCAAAGCTACTCACTGCTCCTCTACAGTAGGATGTGTTGAAATACAGAGATTAGATCTAATTCTATTCATATAAGACAAAAAATAAATAAAGCTCCTTCTTATTTCTAGTTTCCCTGACGGGGAGGACAAATGGTTTGAACAAGGGGTCAAAGAGGCCATATCTGGGAAGAGGGAACAACCATCATTGCAAAAGACTAGCAAGACACAGCAACTTCAGACACCTATACAGAAGGAAGATAATGATCTGGCATGAACCCCATTATCTTCTTCAAATGTGTTATTTGACAGATGCTCTCATAGTGGATATGGAAAAGCCACTGAAAGTGTGGCAGAGAATGACAGAGGGTCATGGCAGCCATGTTAAAAATGTGTGTGTGTAAAAATCCAGCAATTCAAGTGATTTCTTTCAATTGTGTGCTGCAAAGCCTGTTTAATGCATCAAGTCATTCTAAACATGGAGAACATTTGGATAAATATATCTGCTACCTCCATAGGTTACGTAGTAGGAGAGGGGGTGTAAAGGGTACAATGGCTAGTGTGTACATACTAAGTCAATGGTACTAGTATGTATACGCTATCCATTTTGCCCTACATACCCCATTCCCTTCTAGACATTGAGTAAAGTACATAATATAAAACATACAAGTAGTGGATGTATATATCCAAATGGTCACTATTCGTAGGCTCACTTGGAACCCAATGATTGTATGAAGCATGAAAAATGCTTGTACTGCATAAGATTGGAAGAAATCACATAAATTACTGGATTATTCCGCTTCTTATTCATTGAGCACTCTCACTTGAAATGAGGGGTAGTTTACCTGAATAAGTTTCATATATATATACTTGAATATATAGATCCAGTACTTCCATGGTTTACATCATGATATGGACCGGGTGCTAGAAAACATGAATTAAATTGTTAAATTGATTCATATCATTTTCTCTGTTATCTCCCATTTTCTCCTGAAGGGGTTTTAGAAGAAACATTTTAGAATGACGTGATCTCAAGAAGATATAGAATTGAGATCTTACAACGCCCTTGTGCTCCTCATTGGTTGTTAGGAGCACAAATAAAGACATTAATTAAACCAAAAGGACACATTAAAGACATCTCATCTATTCCTCACATTGCTCCCATTTTATTCTCAATTCACTGTCAATATAATATATTTGCCTTACCTAAGTCTCAAAAATGAATTCTCTCATTCCCCGATTTTTTCTCTTAAAGGGGTTAGAGCAGCACCAATTTAAGCTGAAGTGATCTCCAAAAGACATATGACTTAGATCTTACTACTTTCTTAAGAGTTAAATGAAGAGAAGACTTTCCTGAAGAAAAGATTTTCCTCTCACAAGGACAAAAGCACGAGAAGCAAACAAACAAGACAAGAGACAAGACAGACAATCTACTATCAGGGGAGGAGAAAGAACAGACTCAGAAGGGTTATCAATCATTTCATGGAGAAGTGTGGCTCGGCAGATTAAAGCCAATCAATGAAAGAAAGTTATGTGAATAAGGGAAGATAGAAAAAAAGAAAAAAGGATACAGATAGAAAATGGCAAGGCCGGATTCTTCCATAAACATCTTGTTAACTTTTAGGGGTGGGGGGGTGATTAAGGCAGTTCCTATCAATCTGTTTCCAGAGACTTTATCAGCCAGCTTATTACGAAGGCTCGACACTTGTATAGCTTTGTGTACTTGCATGTGGTTTTATGTGTGTGTGTGTTTTGCTCGTGTTGTTTTGTAGGTGTTTGAAGGTCCATATTGTTCAGTCTGAATGTCTGTCGCACCCATGTCCTGTTGTTTCTGCCTGCATGTGTATGTATTTATAAACCTGCACTTTAGCAAGTCTCAGCTGTTTATGTATTTGTCTCTCAAGGTCTCCTGGGGTGTGTGTTGCTATTTTCAAGGTTTACTTATAGGTTTATATACTAGTAGCGCATAGCCTGAATATAATTCAAATGAAATTGAGGATTTATGCCCCTCCCGAAAAAAACGACAAATTCAATGGCACGCACAGACACACGCACATACACACACATACACACAGCTAATTTATTCAGTATTGAGTTCTGCTCATTAGCATAGGCTTAACATAAGAATACCCATAAATCCACAAACATAATTACTCCAAGCAGGTGATCAAATCTACACCAAGTCCAGAGGAAGACATATTTGAAAAGTTAATTGTCATGGATAAAATGGTAAGCATCATCAAGTCAAGGATTGCTATTTGCTAGGGGGAAATTCTTGGGCTAAAGTATGGCTTTAGGTTTTTTACACTGATTGGAAATTAGCATATTGTGTCAAGTCCAGGCAGCCATTTTACTTGTTCTCCTAGTTTACTTTAATTAGTCGTTTTCTTGGCCATTGTCTCCTGTCACATGTTTCCTGTCACATGTTTCACATGTAGTCCAGTCCAGTCAGTCAGTCATTTTCTCCCATAGCCTCAGTTATTTGGCGGCAGTTATGTCTTCCACAGTTTCAGTAAGTCAGTCAGTCTATTCTCTTAATCATTGTCTGTTTTCCTTCCTATTTCAATTTGAAGTTCTCATGTCCCCTGCTTTATTCCTCAGTCAACCCTCTCTATCCTACAGCTGCTCCTTATTGCCTCATTTACTCCCTAGCGTATTTTGGATGCTTGTTTGCCTTGCTCAGTTCTGGCTTGCATGGTTCAGTGTAAGCAAAATTAAAATTTGTGAAATGATTTCTGTAGCATATTTTTGCACAGAGTTTTGATCTCAGCTTTGGTTTCCCTGACTTCAGCTTGATATGCTCCTTCAGTTTCCCCTTACAAACCTAACAATTCAAACTGGCCCACCATGAACCTGACTAACTCATATTCTTATCTGAATGGGCTGCTGGCACATAGCTTAGCCCTTTTACACCATTACCAGGCATTTGCCTCCAACATGACATCCCTCCAGCACGAATTCATTAGCTGTTGATACGTCAGCATTTAGTGGCACATAAACATTGCTTTAAGCTACACTGAGTGCAGAGTATGCTCTTTGTGCCTTATCTATCAAAGTGCACGGTAACAGTAACATGTGTTTATCATCAGACCAAATCAATCAGCTTCTCACTTAAAAAGTGAGAAAAACATACTCAGGCCCCTTTCACAAAACTCAGGAACCAAAATGCAGATTACTTTAAACATCAACATAACACAAATGCCCAGGAGAAGTGAGAGACAGATGTCCCACATCACCAACATTACCCAAACTTAACCTGTGTTTTACCAGATCAGGCCTTTTAAATTCTACCTCCCTTGGTCAGTTTTGGAGGGGGTCTTTTTTTTGGGGGGGGCTCTTACTTTTTTTTATATTATAATGTAACAACCCCCTTGTTTAAATTGCTTTTATGTCTGTTTAGATGTTATGCCTCTCTGATTGTGCTTTCCATGTTGCTGCTGTAACACCACAAATGTCCTCCTCTGGGACTAATAAAGGAATATTTATCTTATCTCTCTCCTATCATTTGCTTCCGGTTCCCAGCTAACTTTTTTTTTGCTCGTTGCTCTGCTTGCTTTTAAGTTTTATGGAATACTACTACTACTATGAATACTATGAGTACTACTATTAATACTACTACTAATACTACCATTACACCTACTACTACTAGTACTACTCCTACTAATTTCAGCTGCTCCCATCGGAGGTCATTGCAGCCAATCATCCATCTCCATATCTTCCGGTCATCTGCATTTTCATCCGTCACAACAACCACATGCATGTCCTCCCTTCTTTTTTGTGGCTTGTCACTATGATGTGGTGGAGAACCTTGCGTGGTCCAGAGATCCTGAGAGCAATGCAGTCTGGAGCTATGCTCCTAGTAGGGTCACCCATGAAGTGATTAAATGTTTCTTCCAATAAACACTGTATGCAGACAAACTGATTCAAGGTTTTTGCATTACAGGATAACTAGTTCATTCTGAATCTTTATAAGAAAAATTAGGATTGTATTTTGTATATATCTCTTCCAAGTAAGACAGGATTAAGTATTTGTTTAAATGTTGTGTTGATTTACCAAGAACAATAGAACAAGCTTCTGTCAGTAGAGCATGTAGATAAGATAGTTGCTGTTATATAAATATGTTCAAAATGTAGGATGCAAAATTTCAACACACGGCGTTGTCCCATTATGACTACTGCTCATCAATATAGACTAGTGCTCCACTGGGTAATACAAACAAGTTATAGTTTGTGCTTTGTGGTAAATATTGAACAAGGTGACTTAAATATCTCTCTTGACAATATAACTCTGACATCCACAACTCTTATTGATATATCATTATGGAATTCACCTGTATGATGGGGTGGGGTAAAAGCTAAGCTCCTATTAATTTCCAGGGTTGTAAATGTTTTTCTATAATTTGCTATGGAGAAATGTAGATTGAAAGTTCAAGTCGAGCCTTACCTGGTTGACCAGTTTACAAATGTCAGTAAAGTGTCTTTAAACAGCTGATAAGAAGTGATTAAATTTTAAGCCCTATTCATTTTCACAGACCAAATACATCAACTTCATAATATACATCACATCACATCTCAAGTAACCTCATCATGTTCCAGGTTTTTTACAATAGCTTCAAGAGCCAAATGGCAGGCTCCAACAACACACTCCCTAACTAATACTAAAAAAGTAAAAGTCCCAAGGCAATCAAAACACACCTCCCCATGCTAGAAGCAACTTATATGGCTTTCATTATTTTCCACCCTCGTTTCAGATGGACTACATTGTTCCTCTGAGCTTTCAGAGTATCAAACTATCTCTAGACATTCTTTACATTAAATTCACTTGAATTGATACATCAAAGCAACAACCAGAAAGGGTTTCCCCATGCCAATAGCTATTTATTAGTTCAGTTTCATAAATGGGTGAATTACAATGCTAACCTCGGGCACTTACAAAGACCTCTCTTATTTTATAACAAGAATTTCACTTGAAACATATCAGACTATAATGTTAGACACCCTATAGGAAAAATATTTACATAATCGAAAATTGCTTCAATGAGTAGCTAATTTCAAGTCTTTGTAATGCAGCCTGAAGTGCCCAATCCCCTAAGATTGATTAATTTGGGGATATGACAGCACGGCAATCGCCCTAATATACGGATCGAAACGGGCAAAACGAGGCCAACCTAAACCGAGCCCACCACAGGAGGTTGTCTCATTTTAGGTTCTAATGATACCAAAGGGCTGGTTTGTTTGCAATGACAAATCAAATCAACCCAACAAAGCATTGAGTGGACACCAGAATAGAAAGTCGCTTTATAAAAATTGAGTCAGTTTACCTTTATGTGTCTTGTCCCTCAGTGTTCACCATCTCCTGCGGTGTCCTCCCGTGTAGCAACATGTCTTCTTATCACTCGAATTAACACATATGCGATATGTTGCAGTGCTTCTCTATCGATATCCTATTTGTTCTCTAAACTCTGGAAAATAAACCACAAAACAACTACAATAATCATCCGTGTATGCTGTTGGTGCTCCATTTTCGATTAGGTGACTTGTGTTTGTTTAAGGTCCGGGTTCCTCATACATATTGGCGGGTTGTCAAACTTCTAACCAACTAGGAAACAGCGCGGTGGGCTCTAGAAATGTCGCCGTGTGAACACAAACAAACTCGGGCCTTCGTAACGTTTTTTTCTTTACATATTTCATAACTCTTGCAACATTTATATCGAACGAGATCTAGATTTGGAACAAATTAATAAAACCAATCAATTAAATCCAGGTATCGATTAAGTTTTGAGCCACCTCTGTTTTCACTCCTTTAACATATCAGTCGGGAAAATAGTAAAATATATTTTAATACTTCATTAAAAGAACACGAAGTGGTATAGTTCAGGAGGTAGGGTGGTTGTTTGGTAGTCGGAAGATTTTATGCTTCGCTTCTTCGCCGTTGGAATGGCAACCATTTCTGGGGTATTCCCTGCCTTTTGCCCAACCAGTGCCGGGATAAACTCCAGCCTGACTCAACGACCCGGGATAAACGGAGGACGATGGGTAGATGGATGGATGGATTAAGAGTATCTCTTGATCTAAGTGCAGGTCCATTTACAATTTCTCATTTAAATATTCTGAAAATATGCTATCTGTAATGTGCTGTGGGAACTGTGTTGAAGTCACAAAAAGAGGTGTGTTGAGGTCAGCGAGGTTCAACTGATCCAGATCTCGACAGGCCAGTGACATCACAAAAGTAGAATCAATTAATAGAGAAAAAAGTTTTTGATTCTATTTTGTCAAAATATGGATGTGTGTGTGTGTGATTGTGGCTGATGTGGCTGTAAAGGGTCTATATGTATTTGCACATCCGGGACAGAATTATATGTTTTGATTTTCAATGAGTGAACACTGTGAGAGGTCGATATGAGTGATTGTATTTGTTTAGAATGTGTCTTTTAGGTGGATTAAACTTTGATGGTTACAGATTCTGGATGGGGACTATGGGTTGTCACATTATTACTTGACTCTTAATGCATCATTATAACTACAATATGAGCTCTGTATGTCCAGTAATACTTTTAACAAACACAGTTTAGTTCGAGGGTAAAACTACATTCGATTATATTCGATATGTATATATCGGTCTCACATATGGTGGCTACCTGGTTGGATAGAAGTAGATGGAAGGGGTGTGGAATGCAGTTGTTTTAGTTACTTAACTTGTAATCTAAGAATATTTTGATAGGTATTTGGAGGAATTTCTCACCAGGTGACAGGCAATGATTCAAGTCCATAAATACTGCGATGGCCTCCAGCGCTTTACCTGTGCCCCCATCCATCTGTTAAGTGGTTGTGTCAGGAAGGGCATCCGGCATAACATTTTGCCAGATCATAATGCAGATTGACAAGATTTGCTGTGGCAACCCCTGAGAAACAGGGAACAAGCCGAAAGAAAAAAGATTTGTAGGAATTTGTCATTACTGCATATGTTCCCATCTTTGAGCTGTTTATCGCTATGATGGTTATTGATTGAAATGTTACTATGTACTACCAAAAAGTAAAAGTACTTTGTGAAAGAATATGTCATTCAGGAGCACGTGGACATCCTAACACATACACACACATCCACTCGAACACGCACACACACACACACAAAATATATGTGTGTGTTATCATGTTCATATATGATGTGAACATGAAAATGCAAATTATTAACACAATTATAAAGTAAATATATTCAAGCACAGACACAGAAACTTACTTCATCAAATATCCAAGGACATATAAGTGGGCTTGCATACAAAAGGGGACTTACATAAAAAGCCTTGAAACATCAGCTGCATATTCTCAACCACAGAGACAGTGCTCTCTCTCTCCCTCTCTCTCTATCTATCTATCTATCTAACTAGCTCCCTCTCTCTCTCTCTCTCTTTCTCTCTCTCTCTCTCTCCCTCTCTCTCTCTCTCTCTCTCTCTCTCTCTCTCTCTCTCTCTCTCTCTCTCTTTCTCTCTCTCTCTCTCTCTCTCCCTCTGTCTCTCTCTCTCTCTCTCCCTCTCTATCTCTCCCTCTGTCTCTCTCTCTCTCTCTCTC
>OMLC01098035.1:0-11938 GCA_900302585.1 Regalecus glesne
GTGTTCCCTCACCTTGTTTCATCAACGCACACCTCCAGCACTTCCACAGCCTCAGATCCACTTCGTCTCCCATCACAGATCTTCTTTCCGCCGGTCTCATTCAGCAAATCTTTGTCCTGTCGATGCCCCCAGTCCATCAAGTCCTCACTGAACACATCCTCCACTGTCTGACTGCAGCCTTCCTTACTTTCATGACATTACAGTACCTCTGACGGTTTGGTCTCTGCTCAATTACCTCTGGTCTGGACACGTCCTCCATCAACCACGGCATGTCCATCAGTAACATCTTGACTTAACGCTCCTCCCGGTGTGAGCCTGTGCCTCTTCCAGTTCCCCACTGATATGGGCATTTCACTCACCAACAGCTCCAGCCACATTGTGTGGACCCTGCACACCACCCCTGGGTTGGCTCCATTCCTCCAAAACCACCCCCCTGGGTGTCCCGGGGGAACCCGACAGTCTGTCTCTCTGGGGCAAACCCTAATCAGGCGTCTCTCTTTATGACAGCCAAAACATTTAGCAGAATCCGATGTTGCATGGGGAATATATTGAAAATCCTCCTCTATCATCTCAAGCACAAGCTTTAGATTCTCATTATTGTTGTTAAGCACAATGTTAACATCACGCCAGTGGGATACGTGTTGAAAGTCAGGAGCCTCGCCGCTCGACGCCACTCTTCCCATACCGGAGACACGGGGGCACATTCGACAATAGAACCATTCATCCAGCCTGCTGACGTGATGCCCTGGGTGAAGTTTGATGATACATTTCTGGATCATTGAATATGTTTATATCCCCTATTGAGAAGCATGGTGCTCCAGGGATTATCACTGTTGGCTTGTAGCTAGAGGGTCCTTGGTTTGAATCCCAGGCCATCCCAGGTCCTGTATGTGTGGAATGTGCATATTCACTCTTTGTCTGTGTGGGTTTCCTCAGGATGCTCTGGTTTCCTCCAGCTATCAAAAAGACATGCATGTTAGGGTTTAATACTCCTGCCTATGCCCCTGAGCAATAGAGGAAGAGAACTGGAGTTGGTCCCTGGGTTTCAGCTGCTCACTGCTCCTGTAAACAGGATAGGTTAAATACAGATAACAAATTTCATTGTATGCATATACAATGGTAAATAAATAAAGTTCCCTTCTGTCTTTCTCACTGATTGGGTCCTAAAGATAAACCAGAGAAGCTACGCTGATACTTTAGATGAGAACATCTTAAAATAAAGGCTGGTCCAGGGATCACTTGTTAAATGGCCACAGTACCAGGCCAGGGATCCTACAGATTCTAGATCAATATTTTTTTTGGAAGACATAAACGTGTGTGTGTGTGTATATATATATATATATATATATATATCCCCCACATAGTGAGGGGGATGCTATCCTTTGCAGCTTGACTGTGTGGGGGAATAGCACATAGCAGTGTAGATACTCTTGAAATCTCCCCCAGAGACCCATTCCTAATCACTGACTCAGAGACAGATGCTTGTGGCATTAACACAGCAACCACATACATAGGGAGGCAGATTGACTTCAGCCTGCAGAAAGTCCATGTCTTTATTGTTTTGACTGAGATAAGAAAGATAGCCAGAAGTAGTGAATTAACAAGAGGATGATAAAAAAAAGACAACCATCTTGAATGAATGACTGAAGGTTTTGACTATTTGGAAAAATAAAAAAGTCCTCGTTCCCAAGTGGCTGACAAGTACCTCAGCGGTTTACAACCCGAATCTATTGTTCAGATACATACTGAAGCTTGTGACATCATCCCTGCTGCTTTAGTCATAGAACAGCCTGAGCTGCATTACACTGTTGAGACCTTTTAAAATGCATCGTCCTGAGTGCATCTTTACCATCGGCTGTCCATCCTGACAGAAAGGGTCAAAACAGAACATGTTTTCAAGAGGTTTTAAGTAGGTGAGCAGACATAAATGACACCTCTTTGGCAAAAATAAAAGCACTCTTGGCTATACATAAAGAATAAAAACATACAGGTAGATATGCAACTAAGCATAAACAAGTCATACAAATAGATTCAGTGAAAGGCTACATATAGCAATGATCTCAACACTTGTGCATAATGTGGCTTGTAGATCACTGCTGGCACTGTCACCTGACATTGGGGGTTCCCAGGCAGGGATTTTTCTTGTTATGTGTCACTTGTTTTGTATACAGAATTGAATTTGGAAATCTGTAACATTTGTCTTTCCATGAAATTCTAAATCAGTCAGACAAGTTTCTGGACCTTTCCGGCTTCTCCAGCTTGATTCTATACAAAGGCATGTAACTCGGATCTAAAAACAGTTTACAGAATAGTATAATAATAAAGAGGTCAGTGTTTTTTTTAACATAAATTCTCTTTCATTCTTGTCACTGGTAAATATGTGCAAGATAAGCTCAAATCAGGAACAGAGGATCAGAAGGTATTAAAATTGACAATAAGTAGTTATATAGAAAAAACTAAAGGCCTTTAACATGACAGAAGCAAGTAAAGTGCAGGCAAAGGAAGTTATAGACATAGCATTTATACATAAAACTTGTTCCTGTAACTGGTTGTGTACTTCATAATAGAATTAACTGTCAAAACACAGTCAGCCTGTTTCACAACCTAACAACAGCTTGATGAAAAATGTCAACAGAGCAACCCATGTTGATATAGTTGTATTGTGGGTGTCCATGGTGCTTGGCCATTTACCAACATCAGCTCGAGTGCTGTTAACTGGAATCCTTGTGTGGCAGCATTAAATTTCTCTGGGCAAAACAAGTGCAGATTGCCTTTTTTTATTTCCCACAGAACAATACCGTCTTCCAAAGTTCCTTAATGAAGTTTAGGACAGTTGGAGTTGGCAGACTGCGCTCAAGTGTTAACGGATGATGTGGAGGTATCCGAGTTCAGGGTAGAGGATATTAGCTAGAAGTGACAGCAATCTTGGTCCATCTCTCAGAGTGTGTCCTGGGTAGCGGATGAACTGAATAGCCTTAATTATGGATTCCTCCTGTTCAGCATACTGTTTATTGCTGGGCATGGCCTCCAATATTCCTAATGTCTACAGTAAGAAAATAAAAAAAATCAGTTGTTACTAGAGGACAATTAGAGGTCAGAACATAAAAATATAACCATGTGTTTGTGTGTAGCATACCTGTTGTGCTTTAGTGGAGAGGTGCAAGTCACTGGTGGGTTGCAGACGAAACTGAGTCTCTGAGGTTACCTGAACTGCAAGGAATGCTGCCAAACTGCGCACCACCACCCTAAACCTAGACAATTGGGAGGTCAATTGTGAATAAATTGATAAAATATGCATTAATTGTTTTTTAACAGATAGTGGGCATTCCAGTCACGTTTAGTGTTTATAACATTTATATTCGGACAGCGGAAAGAAGAAAGGGCAGATAGCCAGGGAGACACAGCAGATAAAGCTTTTTTGGAATTCAATCCAAAGGCAGTGAGGTGCAGAGTGGATCCAGAAGCAAGGCACAAGATAATTCCATCTTTAACTCTATATTAGATCTGTAGTGCTTCTCTAACTTTGTGTATGCTACTTTACCTATTCGATAGGGGGGATTTCTTTCCCAGGCCAATAGCTCCAAGCAGTCCAGAGTTTTGTCTTTCTTCTCCCAGCTGAGAGAGTCTTGCTTGCAACCGCGAGAGACCCAAGACAACCCCTGGGACTTCCTCCTGGCCTGCCTGGGGCTGCAGCTGCTCCACTGACAAGTTCAGGGCCTTGTGCCACCACAGGAGCAGCTTGGCTTCATTTCCTTGACCGCTGGACATACAAAACATACCACATTAGCCTATGTCAAGGAACCATCTTTTGCTAACTGTGGGCAACGTTTTCCCTCTGGAGGAATCTGTTTATTTAGTGTGCAAAATCTATCATTTCAAAATGATGAAAATGGGTGAGAGCTAGAGATCTCATTCATAGAAATTCCAGAGAAGAATCTATCCAGGAAAAAAGTGCTAGTTTTGGGGTTACTGTATGCAGTGTGATTGATGGGAACAGACCTTGGGAAAACCTGATTGGTCCATTTGTAGAGTAGAGTCAATGTCCGCCTGTCATTTACTGCAGTGTGTTCTGTGTTAAGCTGCTGCAAGATGAAGGCATAGAGAGTCAGGAAGCTATTTCCTGATTGACTCTCAGACAGGAAGTCATCAGCTGTGAGCTCAGGCACCTGCAGGGATACAAGTACCGGACCCCATCCTACAGATTCCTTCTCTGCTGAATAAAAATAAAAAGAACAAGGAGGATTGTAAAACATAAAAATGGCAAAAAAGGAAACATTCAAAATGAACCTATGAAATGACATTAAATTATTTATATTAACAATGCGGAAAATTATTGACCAACATTAAACCCTTTCCAATTAGTCAATTAAAACAAATAGATGTTACTTTGGTTACCATGGTTGAAGTAAGCTGTGATGCAAGACTCCATAATGCGTGTCATGTGACGTACAGATGCAAGACAACGGGAGCAAGCTGTGAGGAGTGGCAGGATGGGAAAGCCCCTCCCTTTCCTGTCCAGCCAAGTGATAATATAACCTGCAAGAGCTTCTCCTGTTGACACACCCACTCCATTTAGCAAAGCCAGCGCATCACTGAAAAGGCTGCAAAATGCCATATGCCTCTGCTCCAAATCTGTCTCTGCAAAGGGAGCATGAGGGAAAAAAAATGCCAAGAGGAGGAGGAAGGGTTATAAAGTAGGTTATATGGGGACAAAAAGATGAGAAAAAGACTGATGGATTATTGATGGAAGATGGTGTTGATGAGGATGGCAACAAAGACTACTTACCAGTTGGGCTGAAAGTAGTGATGCTCTCTAACAATTTCTCCAGCTGGATTTCCAGGCAGCTAAGGCTAATGCTGCCTCCCTGCTCCAGAGCCACCAAGGACTGGGTGGACCACCGCACACACACGCCAGCTTTCAATGTCTCCTCCTGTTAAATAAATGGAGACAATGAGCTAGCAAAGAGTGCTAAGTATCAAACTCCACAGTGTTACACTATGTAGTGTCACCCTTGTGTAATTGGAGCTATTCTGTATCACCTCGTGCGGAGGTCCGTGGATGCGCGGGTGGAGTCCAGCTGCACTGCGAAGAGCTTTGAGAAGCAGCTGATACGCAGAGTCAGTGCTAAGCAACAAGGACGGAGGGTAATGGGTGCTAACATATCCCAGGATGTCCTGGTAAGAGGAGAGGTCCAGCTGGTGCCAGGGCAAGGATGAGGACTGGACCAATAGACTAAGAAGTGGGGAGTCCTGAAGGTTTCGAAAAGTAGAAAAGAGACAGTGGCACACATAATGAAACACTTGTTTTTCTTATGATGTAACCAAATGAGCTGGACAAAATAAGGTATTTACCGGCGGGCTAAGAAGCTGCTCCTCTTTAGTGAGAAACACTAGCATGTAAAGTAAATACACCAACATGGTTTGTGTATCTTTCTGGGTATTCGCAGTATGTAGGGTTGGATAGGCTGGAGTCGGAGAGGTTGGCAGGGTTTGTAGACTGCTGCTAAGGACACTGACCCAGTTGACCTCACATAGGACCTCTCCCAGGAACAGGAAGCAGCTCTTAGGGCTTCCTCTCTCCACCTTCACAAAGCAGCATCGTGAAAACTAAGTGAATAATCCCACAAACTTTAAAAAAAACATAAAAGTACTCAGATGAGTTGAATCAGCCTGATGAGCAAATAAACCACACTAGCCCCACTGGCATCCTGGGAAAACTGATGATCTTAGAGTGTTTGACAAGGTCATGAGGATGAATGTAGTTAAAATGATAATTTCCATTGCCATGTAATACTTTTTTTGCCATATTTTTTTCAAATATTTTTCACCATATTGCACTTTCAAAATAAATTAAATGTATGCTGGTATGTTGTTATGTTCACATAAATACTGGTTATGGGACCTATTTTAGTTAAAATGGGGGCGGCATAGCTCAGTGGGTAGAGCGGTCGTCTGGCAATCGGAAGATTGCAGGTTCGATTCCCGGTCCTGCATGCAGCATGTCGAGGTGTCCTTGAGCAAGACACTGAACCCCTAACTGCTCCCCGAGCGCCATATGTTGGCAGCTCACTGCTCCTATACAATAGGTTGGGTCAAAAATGCAGAGAACAAATTTCCCCTTGCGGGACTGATAAGGGAATCTTTTTTTTTATTTTTTATTTTTTTTAATAAAGTTAATGGAACTACTTTTATGTCATGGGCATGATACCCTGAGGTAGTACTGAGCGGCGCATTGATACATTCAACTAGAGCAGTAGACTTTTGGCAGAGAAAGCAAATACAATATGAAATAAATAAATAAATAAATGATACCCTTATCAGTCCCACAAGGGGAAATTTGGATTTCTCTGCATTTTTAACCCAACCTATACTGTATAAGAGCAGTGAGCTGCCAACATATGGCACACGGGGAGCAGCTCAGGGTTAAGTGTCTTGCTTAAGGACACCTCGACATGCTGTATGCAGGACCGGGGATCGATCCTGCAACCTTCCGATTGTCAGACTCTACCCACTGAGCTATGCTGCCCCATTACGTGTATGCAACAAAATCCAGTAAAGTCTATGGTTCAATTAATGTATGTCGTGAAAGTGCAATACACAACATATGTATTCTAAAATTATCAGTTATTAAATTAAGACATATCCTTAGGCCTTTACATGAATAACTGGCATCCCATATTCTTTTCTTAACTGACTTCACTCTCAACTCAGTCAATACTGTAATTGTTATCTGAAAACGATGCAGCTTGGTAAGATCCTAGCAGGTTGTAGGTGACAAGGGCGTGCTTCAAAATATCAAGACTATAATGGCAAAGTCTCAAGTTCTAGATCATGCCCAATGTGGTCAGTCAAGCTTTACAGGTCAAGAGTCAGAGAGTTTAGAATGTCCTACTTTGAAGAGCTGTTCCATGAGCTGAGTGTCAGGGTGCAGGTGTTTCCAGGGCAGACTGCGGAGGTGTGTATGGTACAGGTAGAGAAGATACTCAGGGGTACGGGGAGAGGTACAGCTATCACAGTATTGCATCATACACAGCCACAGGGCACCTCTCTGGTCAGGGAGCAAACGCTCTGTGAAAAGTACACACACAAACAACAATATAAATTCCTCATACGAGCACAGATGATGGAGACTGGCAATGAAACATAACTTACATACACACACACAGTTAGAGAGAGAGAGAGAGAGAAAGAGAGAGGGAGAGATATCCATTTTAAAAAGAAAACAGTGCAGCATTTTTAAATATACTTCCAGGACTCATACAGGCTATTTACTCAGCAACTACTCTTGGTGCCCACCTCTGAATTTGTGGTGTAGCGTTTCCATAAGTTGAGAGTACAGACTAACCAGACAGCCTGCAGCACTTGCATCTGTTTCCAACCATGCATAACACCTGGGGTTACTGAGACAAAGAGAGCGGAAGAAGGGAAAGCATTGTATAAAACCGCAACCGCATAATACCTACTAAGTGATTCAATTTTGTCCAAGCTGAAGTAATCTTTATCCCACCATGGGGTTTGGTAAACATGAGGCATATCATTGTAAAGCATGGTCGCTAGACTAGAAATGCGTTCTATAAGAACAAATTTATTCACATTAACATTCTGTTTATCTTTTCAGTAAAGATTTTAAACCTCTTTCTCATGAAAATGGAGAGAATTCACAGTACAGGGCCACATTGATTCACTCATGACATATGATGACTTAGCTTGAGTAACAGTGCGACTGCTGTCATAATTGTGATCTGTTCTATGGATTCCATCACTTGTATTTCACTGAAGTTTCCCACAAATGGGTGATTAACATATGGCCACCACTGCCACAATTATCTAGAGGCAGGTTAGACTGAAGAGGGACAGCATTTTGCATACTCCTGACAAATTGTACAAATTGTTATTCCTATCCAGTGCACAAGCTTTGTTTTTGCATTTCATACACACTACAGAAAATGATTTTGCCTCATCTACAGCTTTTTAACCATATAAATCTATTAACATATGGTACAAGAAAAGTCAAACTTACCTCGTATCATCAGTGTCCAAAGGTAGGATCCAAGGCTTGAACAATTTCACAACCTTAATATGCACGTCCTGTAAGACTGGTAGATTACAGGGAGGTAGCAGTTTTATAATCTCAGTTAATTAATTTTCAAAAAAGGACAACACTTTCAATGAAATTCCTGATCCTCATTTCTACACATGCCATTACCATATAATGATAACCTATGACATTTACCTTTTACTATTTTACTGCTTCCCACTGGCTCCTTGGCACAGCTGCTGAGCTGCACATTGATCAAACAGGTAGACAGATGCCCCCAGAAAGCAACAACCTCACTGATGTAGGGTATCCAAGCAGAGTACAGTCCAAAGCTGCGGAGGTCTGCTTTACTAAGACGGCTTCGCAGGAAATAATCACTCAGCCAATCAATTGTCTCGTCCACCTATTAGCAACCAATAAGAACACAAGGCATGGTCAGGATATTTGTAGTTGAACAAGATGTGCATGATTTTGTTCTACACACACAAATATAAATAGAAAGACCTTTTGCAAGTTATGACTCTTTGTGTTGTACTACAGAGAATAGTTATCACGGTTTTACGTTCAAGTATCATAACAGATAATACCAATATTGGCCCACTCTGTCATCTTAGACTCATGTTACCTGCTGTGGAGAGAGGGTAATAGGCAATCTGTGGGGAGAAGGTTTTGGGCCTCCTGCATTGCGAGGTATGTCAATGGTGTTGGCTTTTGGTTCAGCTTTACTCTTGGTGCTCCAGGAAAGAGGGGAGCAGCCCAACACACGCAGAGTCACGTTCCAGCACTCTGGACTCAATAACTGGTCAGAGGAGCCTATTTAAGTTGAATATATGTCAGATTGTAATGAAAGGGTGCACAACAAGCAACTGAATTTTATAACATCAACCTTGAAATTGTCTAATCTTTCTTAGAGATATACAAACACACTGACAATAACATGTACTAGTTGATAATTGCATGCTTCAATCATCGTTATTTGTATTGAGTGCCGATCTTACTTAAAAGTGCATATAGAAATCAATTCCAAGCACTGCAAGTGTCATTCTCTATCCTTTGTCGCAAAAACAATTTTAACATTTTCTTACTTAAAGCGTCAGCCGACAGACAAGCCCATATGGAAGGATATATACATAAATACATAAAGATATTATATATACATAAAGAATATACATAAATAAACTTACTTGTCATGAGCTGGCGCAAACAGTCACTGTAATGATCAGGGAAGCGGTGGCGTAAAAGCACCGTCCAGTGCTTGGTGAAAAGATGAAAAGGTGTGAGAAGCTCAGGCTCAGGATCACGACCACATACACACAGAGCTCCATGTACTAGCTCTAATAGACGAGTTCTCTCTGAGAACACAGGGTGGGCCTCATTCAGCCACTGGTTCAAGTCAAACTAGAGGCCAGGAGACAGAAGAGGATGGACACAAAGTCACTTTTGCATAATTGGTAATCAAATCATTTCTAAATAGTATCAGCATAGTTTATATCAGAACTGTTAGCACTGCATAAGTCACTCACCTTGGTAAGAATCATAAAAATGACATCAGCGTTTTCAGGGTGAAGTGATGTCACCACGTTCTGGTAGAGGAAGACAAACTGATCGGATGCTGCATTGGGGATAAAGAAGGGCGCAATGAGGGGGCACAGAAGCCTCTGTTCCAGGATGGTCTGCAAGACCCGGCCACACTCTGCTGCTTTTCCCTGGATGAACACCTAACACACAGAGACACACACACATACACACACACACACACACAAGTTCTGCATACCTCAATTTATTTCAAGACTGTGTTGTTCATGTATTTAAATAAACATTTTTATCTTTCCTCCAAAAAAATGCTTGGTTGTTTTCAAGACAATAATGTAGTGATGGGGACAGAACCAAAGGATTCAGTTGAAGGTTTTACAACATAACCACACTTGGGCATCTTGAAAAAGACTATTAAATCAACAATCTTATCACATTTTGAACATTTACATATGCAGGCAAGTAGCTGTGTACCTGTCCCAATATCTCCACACATGAGGACAGATACTGGCGTGTTGGTGGATGTTGGAGAGTATCGCTACACACGAAGGACACCACCTGGTAGAAGGTAGAGACACCCACACTCTGCACAGCTGATGTCTTCCCTGTCTTGTACATGTTCACCAAAGCCCTGAGAACAAAGAGCAGTGGTACAAGTCAAACTATAGCTATTCAGGACGAGACACTGATATATGTTACTGCGTCTAGTTTAAAAGCAGTGGAAAAAAAGTCTGTCAGGGCACTGACGTGATAAAGTTTTCAGTATGCACTGCAGCCTGGGCCAGGCTCTGAGGAGGAGGAGCCATGGCATCAGCCTGGAGCTTCTTGATGTCACTGCATAATGACATTATCTGAGTGTGCACTGCCTCTTGTTTCTGGACACATTCAAACTGAACAAACACACACACACACACACGCACAAACACACACAAACTTAATTTATAGCATGGAATCTGAACTTGAACTTGGGACAGGTTTGTTGTGTATGTAAACTTACTGTGACAGTGACTTTTGCAGGTCCAAGGCAAGGTTGCCCTGCTCTACCCCTACACTCCATGCCAAGGGTGACTTGCTCTGGTCGATTATTATATAACAGAGGAAGGCACTCCAGCAGCTCCTGCTCCATTGCTACCTGCTGGGCTTCACGCACCACTGCAATCCTGGATCCCAAAACAGAAGAGTCGAGTTTGTGTGTGTTTTATATATTATATATGTTTGTTTGTGTGTTTGTGTGTGTGGGTGTGAATTTTGTCTGAACTACACTTATCTGTGATAGTGTGTGTGGGTTGTTGGATCCTTGTATAATCTTGGTATGTAGTAAAATCGTTTGACGTTTGTGCACATGTGTGCATCCATATGTGTTTGTGTGTGTGTGTGTGTGCATACCGGGCCTGGTCCCGTAGGATGCTGAGGTCCTGCTCTAGTAGTTGAGCACCAGCCTTAGAATCAGTGAGGCAGATAGTGGGGACCTCTGGTACTGGTGCTCTTTGCTGCTGCAGCTCTGGAGGAGGTCGAGGCACTGCGTGTTTCTGTAAGCTGGATAATATACGCTCCCTGGCTACACACACACACACACACACACACACACACACACACATAGGAGATAGAGTGACACAGAGAGACAAAGAAAAAAATCTGACATATATTCCAACACAAGATAGACAAGAACTAAAAATGGACAAGTTTCACTTTATTGCTCACATAAAAGGACGGTGTGAAGGATTAACCCAATTGTCACAGATTAACCACTTCATTAAAATAAATTCATCCACTTATTTAGATCGACATTGCGATGATATACACTTATAGTAGCTCGGTAAATGTGAGGCATTCATTGTAAAGTGCTTTGAGTGGTAGTTAGACTAGAAAAGGGCTGTAAAAGAACAAGTCCATTTACCATATACATCTTAATATATATCACTGGAAAATATCTGGGGGGCCTAAAAGTTAAAAAAGCTAAATAAAATAAACCAAAGCCTATTTCTATCATACGGTGATTGTCAATTGGAGGTAAGAGTTTGTCTACCTTTATATTTGCTGCTAAAGAATTCACAACATACAGAGTGAAACTACAGGTCCTACTTCTGAAACATGGTCGGTGTCTTAACTCTACCTGTGTTGAGGCTGATGTCATCAGTAAAGCCAGGGGTTTGGATCTGTAGGAAGGTTGGCTCACTCTGAACTTTCTCCCACAAAGACAGAACCTCCTGCACATCATACTGCACACGCTCCTGATCAACAAACTCCAACCACAGCTCCTACCACACAAACAAAACATTAGCTTTCAAAGGTTGATTCAATATCATATGAGCCACCGCCCACCACAATGAAATATGACAGGCCTGCTTCCCCAAGTCAATGGTATTT